>JAODUO010001231.1:70000-257500 GCA_025642075.2 Ridgeia piscesae | reverse complement strand
GCATAGCAGCTATTAATCACCAGCATCATATGAAGTGCATTTTGAGTATTTTGAAATTTTTATTTTGCCACCAGGAACATATGAGCAGACGTAAAACTAAAAGATAACACTTTGCAAATTATATGCGATTGTAGCCCCTTCAAAGCAAACGACATGACATATTATAAAATTTTCGTATGCAAGTTGCGAAGTTCTTAACCGCAAAATAATAGAATATCGAATTTTGCGCGAACGAATTGATATGCTATATTTACATTACTGCCTATGTACAAAATAATTTCGTCGAGAATACAGGCTCAGCGACGTAGCATTTCCCCCAGCATGCAAGAGTGACGTCACAGTTAAACGGGTCAGAGGTCACTCGTTCTGTTTCTTCAGAATCTACCGCAAGCGTTTTTGCTTTCCGAGCTTCACTGCGAATCTTCACAGCCTTACGATGTTGCGTTGCCTTAGCTTTTTGCTGGTCGCGTCAACTGTGCTATGCGCTCCGATCGGAGGTAGACCTGCGTTTGCTCTCTTCTTGATTGTGATATTTTATAACGATTCTGTTAGGTACACGATTGCTAGTCGTACGATTGAATCATTAACCTGTGGTAATGTACGACTGTTTTTATTCACAATATTATGTAATGCCTAATGTTTCATCACACTAGATGATTTGGGATATTTGTTACCAGCAACCTTGTCGTTGCAACATCCGGATTTTCAAAATAACCTATTATTGTGTCGTCGAATTTAAACATTATTTCGTACTCAAAAGTAGTGTTGGTGCAATTATGAACACTGAACTTTGAAACATCTACCAATTTACAATATAAAAGTCCGACGTATCCCATCTAGGGTTACTCATACAAAGCAAACCCCCTATTTATATTACTCTCGGCCATATTGTTGGTGTCACCCAGTGTCCCACCGCGCACTTAGCAAACACCGGCGCGATTTGACATTGTGACGTCATACGGGAACGTTGCTAGTTTAACGCGTCCGGTGGCGCGTCATCGAAAAAGAGGCTGAGACAGCACGCAGCCGGAAGCACCCGCCAAACCGGAAACAAGTTGCGTGCCTGCAGCGACTCGATGCGGCAGCTTAGTGCAATTGCGCCGGAAGTTATGCAAACACGTTTATTTAACCAACTTCCTGCTCTTATTGACTTTGACAGTTGTATGTCAGCATGAATTTCATCCGCACGTCGCCTATCGTCGTTTTGAAACTTCTGTTTTGACCGACATCATCTTTAATTTATGTTTTCACAATATATCTTGCAGACGGACAAACATCCCTAGGTATCGGTTATCCCACGACCAGAGCCATTTTGATGCCCGACTCTGGAATATGATTCCTGTTCGGATTATGTCGTTGTTGGAACTATTAGACAAATCCGCCGTCATTCAAAACGTATCTCATTAAACGTGCCTATCCGCCACAACTCCCTGACCTATCAATCAATCTGTTGACAACTTAAATATCCCGTATCTATTCTGAGATTGACCATCGGCTGATGCGTCTCTGGGATTTTACAAAGGGGTCGGTGCAGTTGAAGTTACGTTATTATTATCATATGTGACGCGGCACGTCTAAACCAACTAGGCGCTTTTCGCAAGGCGCCGTTCTGCGCTAGAGCCTAATTAGTCAGCATACTCTAAAAATGTCAAAACTGACTTGCAGAATCAGTCAACTAAATCATTCATCTTTCCATATTTCCAGAATATATACGCCGAAATGATATCTAATGTAGTAATAGTAATAATTTAGCATTTTAAGCAAGCCTCTAATTAACTTCACAGCTGATATGTCTAAAACAAGAGCACTTGGGGAAACTCTTACCCTAATCCAATGAAACTGCTCTCAATTAAAATAATATATCAATGAACAAACCGCCTTTCTGGCTAAGGAGGTCACGAAAACGGCCGCTGACTGGCTGACTGTGTAGGAGCGCGTGCGCAGTCAACTGGTGACCCCAGTTTAATCTAGTCTCGCTTAGTTTCGCTGTCGCTCGGCTGCGTAACTTCGCCAGAAAAGTGCTGCCACCTCACGGAGTCTGGGTAACCGAGGCTAAGTTTAACTGCTGCAATCGCAAACCGTTATATTTTCGCTCACAAGTTCTGTTCATAATTTCCTTCGTAATGTATTCGAAAGTAACTTATTTGACTATCGATATGTATCGTATGCGAGGGAGTACCATTGAAGACAACAACATAATTGCCGTAATCGCCGATTATTGTGCTTTGGTCAAGTTTGGATGATTCCGAAGCGAGTTCTAAAGACGGGCAAGTTATGTTTGTTGACGTCTGTCGCTGTCAGTGTCAGCTACTGTGACTGTGAGCATCTGTTAGGTTAACACGTCCAAATTAATAAAGGCAGCCATACCAAATACTGGCAGAATACGCGTAATAAACTTATTGATACGTCATTTCGATGTTAGTACGTACGATAATAAAGAAGGCCAGAATAAACAAATGATAATTGTCTGTAGCTATGTCTTATTGAGACTTGACTTACTCAGTCTTGACTAGTATAACTGTCTAGGCTCTAGCATACTTTAATCTCTAATCTATACCAGTACGGTAGTCGAGTTAACCTGGTAGGGCTACAAACTATTACACTAACCCCATGGGGGATTATGTTTGAGATTCAGTCTGTCAGAACATAAAATTAATATACACTATACTTACAAGTGATACAACATAGTATAACAATTAAATATAGTATAAAAATAGATCAAATATACAAGATGACCACACGAATGTAGCAATTTAAAATATAATTGATACTTTATGTGAAAATAGATTTTATATGATATTATTAAAATTATTTATTTAAAATAAATTTAAATACAAATCTGTTGATTAATTAAAATTAGTAAATAAATAAATTCACTAGACACATACATAATTATTAAAACCACTGCACATCATCTGAGCCTCAGGTTGACTCAAACTGAGTCTAACACAGTGACATCCTCATGCTGACGATAGGGCAGTGAACAGAATACAGACATTTATGCATTATTAGAATTGAAAAGGGAACAAAAGAAAACTCATGCTAATTCAAGGGCTCTATTATTTTCTTTTGTGAAATGGTTAGTTCATTTAATGGTCATGGGGCACAGTGGTGACCATGTCGAGCCCGCAAAGGCAGAGGTCGAGAGTGTGCCATGAAAAATAAATTAATATGATTCGGAGAACTTGGGTGTACAAGGCAGTGTGTTGTATTGTGATTTGTAATGTTAAATTGTTTGCATTTAAAAAATAATACAACAAGAAGATATTTTAATGTGATCCTTGTGTTTCAAATGAGCCATGTTTGCGATGACGTATAGGCATATATATATATACCCAGAAAGGTGGCATTCAGTAAATATTTGTTTTTTCATAATCATACTTCTACATAGTTTGTGTATAATCTATGTCTAAAAAAACGATGTGCAAAACTTTCATTAAGATTTTACATGGGTGGTGGTGGCTATGTATTTGTGCTGGAGAAGGTCCGTTTATCAAATCGATTTCTTTACAGCTTATTTTCTCGGAAGTGATATTCCACAAATGCATGCCCTTCAAATGGAATATGTTCACCCATGAGTAAGATACAATGTTCATCTTGGCGTCATTTTAAAGCTATGAATCTCATCTATTTAAATCAATAATTATACAGAAATGTAAACTTGACTCGTAAAGCCTGGTTTTGTCATGCCGCGTCACATATTATTCAGCAAAATACCTGGCAATCAGTTCAACATAATTGTATGTATATAAGCATCAAAAAGACGACGTTGTGAATTACTTGGTAAATAACGAAAATGTGTTTTACAGAATCGTTGCGCCGTGAGCCTCCGACGGCCACACCGAGAGACGAGCCAGACGTGGTCTACCCGGCGACGGGAGATCAGCTGGCTCCTGATGTCCAGAAGACTGACGTCGACGCGTTCGACGATCCGCTATTAGGTCTACCGAGGTCGGTCACCGAGATCGCCTGGGACCCTTCGTCTGACACCCGAGACCGTCCGTCAGACGACAGTCAACGGCACATCCGAGATCGTCCGTCTGACGCGAGTCGACCAGACAACCGAGACCATCCGTCTGATGACAGTCGATCAGACCACCGAGACCATCCGTCTGACGAGAGTCGACCAGTCAACCGAGACCATCCGTCTGACGAGAGTCGACCAGACAACCGAGACCATCCGTCAGACGAGAGTCGACCAGACAACCGAGACCATCCGTCTGACGAGAGTCGACTGGACAACCGTGACCGTCCGTCCGACGAGAGTCGACCGAAACCCCGCTCGTCAGACGAGAGTCGACCAGACAACCGAGACCATCCGTCTGACGAAAGTCGACCAGACAACCGAGACCGTCCGTCTGACAAGAATCGACCGAAACCCCGCTCTTTGCTTTGGCCGGGCTTCTCCGGTGTCGCTCTCTTTCTAGTTCTTCTCCCTATGTCTTTTATCATTACTGTAATCGTGGTCAACGTACGTTCCCAGTCGCCGTCGTCCCCTGGGCTTCCTCGTGCGCCGAGGAACAGGGCTAGAGACCACCGCCGTGCCGTTCTCCGCTATACTCGCTATCTGGGCCGAAGTCTTGAACTCTATCCGAAGCGGCGAGTGGAAGAGACTCTTACACTCTGGAATCCGCGGACCCGTAAACCCGAGGACCTGGTGATGTGGTACATCGAAGACATGCCTGTTTGCCCTCATCACCGGAGCGACCAGCTTGTCACGCGATGGTTGGAGTCAATGGAAGAACTGCCAGTCGGCCCAGACCCCCCTAAGACCGCCAGTTCCGTCGTGTTTACCAGCCGTCGCTTAGGGGGATGTTCTTAGTGAGGTGTTCATTTTTAATGAAGTACAACATTATCGTAATTAAGTTATTACCATTTTACCCCATTCCCATATATGGCGACACCGGAGTCCCGGCCAGTTCTTACGGACAGGCGACAGTCCGATTCCCACCATCGACCACGACAGGACCAGTGGTCTTCGGGGAGAACACACCACGCACGTGCACAGTCACGGTCACTGAGGAGAATTGGTGGTGCCACCATGTGACATAGTACGGCGTACCATCAAGTCGTGTGTCACGTCGTTTGAGACTTCCGCCCTTTCACCATCTTGTGCGGAAGTCCGGTGGAACACACCCACGCTGGATGTGAGGAACACACCCACGCTGGATGTTATGGGAAGACTATGATTATTTATTTTAATAAAAATGTGCTATAAATGTAAACTGATTCGCGTATATCCGTGTATTTGTCACAGAATTATGTCATTCAAATGGCAAAGTTCTATAGTTGGAAAATCAGATGTTTTAATAGCGGGACATGTTTTGACAAGTCACAGCTGAAATAGTATGACAGATAGTACTTTTATTCACCAGGTATATAGCGACACCCGACATGTTTGTGAAGATTGTTGATGTAAACCTATCCGTATCTGACAGGTCCGTAAACTGAGGGGGCTCGGGGGGTTCGTCGGAAGTCCCCTTTAAACGAATCCCCTTTCCAAAAACGACACTACACACCTATGTTCCTGTTACGAAGTACTCCTGTGATACTCCTATGAATATGAACCTCACCACCGTTAACATACACTAACACACATAAAACACTACGTCTACGTCACATTCACAACACACACACACACACACACACCACACCCACACACACACACACACACACACACACACACACCACGCACACCACACACACACCACACACATACACACACACCCCCCACACACACACCACACACATACACCACACACACACACATACATACACACACACCACATACACACACCACACACACACATACATACACACATACACACACACCACACACTCATACACACACACACATATACACACACCACACACACACACCACACACACACACATACACACACACATACACACACACATATACACACACCACACACACACACCACACACACACACACACACACACACACACATATATACACACACCACACACATACACCACACACACACACACACACACACACACACACACACACACACACAACACACACACACATACATACCACACACACACACACCACACACGCACACACGCACACACACACACACACACACACACACACACACACACACACACACACACACAACACACATACACACACACACACACACACACAGCACACACGCACACACACACCACACACACACACACACACACACACACACACACACACACACACACACACACACACACACACACACACACACACACACACACACACGAACATCATCTTGCTTTGTCCTCAGAACACGCAAGAGTAGCCTTTTTATCAGATACTACTATATTATAACAACTTTATAAAATTATACTTATATGTACTGTAACATGTTACACACAAAACAAAACAAAATTACAACATTTCGTTGTTAGTGTTTCATCAATTTTTTAATTTTCTATTTTTTATTTTGTGTATAGATAATTTATAATTCATTTTTGTTATCAAAGGCATACATACTATATAAACATTCATTATTATTATTATAATTATACGTAAACCTGTGAATTATTTCAAAACAGTGATGCCGTCTGACGGCTTGGAGCAGTGACACTACATAAGGGTTAGGCAAAGCATTATGTTTCACCAGACTAACTTCCCTAGCGAGCGAGAAACGATTACCCAGGCGCCGTTAAGTGGCAGCACTTTGGCGCCTCAATGGAAATTAATACAATCTTACAGCTAGGGTGGATTTATGCCACATTTGAGTAGACCCCCATGATGACTCTTTTAGCCATACTTTCCTCTTGGCCACTCCACGATACCGATTGACTCTTGGTGCAGCTACGGAGAAAGCACGCTTGCCAGTAACTTGAATAACCCAGTTCGGAATTCGGAATACGCGTGCGCTAAATCCATTGGGTCAGAGTGCAATCGACATAAACAGTAGTTGACAACGCGGTCATCTCCCGTTAGTTCTGCGATGAAAAAATTTAATATTATTATGTACGGAGCTATTCGAGTAGTATATCTAATCAGGACGTAATCAACATGGACAAATATTAAACAGAGTGTAATGCATTATGATAGAGGCACTGTATATTGGAAATTATATTATATTTATGTCAAATTAGTGGCCTGCTAACAGTGTTTATCGATATACCTTTACATTCCTATCAAAACCACGTTACTGTCCAGATTAGAGTCTGATTTTCGCAAAACATGACTTTATGTCGTCAAAAGCACCGTTGTCTCCAGTATCGTCTCAACAGCGGGTCGTGTGCCAACATATCTAGTGCATTCATGTGTGCCGGGGTAACACACGAGCTGAGCACATTTCCTTTACGTTTAGGTGATATGCGTCTATCTCCCATCACCCCTTCGACGTTCCTCCAAGCGTTTGCACCCGCTGTATTCCTCATTATAACCAAAGAAAATTATCTAGTCGATTTTCACAGGATAATTGAATTTTCCTGTAGCGAATTTTTAAATTGTAATAAGCAGCAATGTTGAATGTTGTGAAGTTACTCATGAATGCCAACGTTTCATCTATGTTAAGATAGGAATGTTTAATTGTTGTTTCATGTGACTACATGTTGATTTTTGAGATGCTATTGCCTGTTTGCCAGTAGGTTTGGTAGATGTAGCGTGAGGAATGTGGGTTCGTGTATCATTAACAAGGTGTCGTTTCTTTCTTACTGTCTAAGTTTGACGCCGTCTGTGAATGGTTTTGCTGAACTGCCAGCTAGCTAGATTGCTTAGTAAACTTGGTTGTCATGTTGGTACTCATTCTAAGCGAATTTGAAAAAATATATTATATATATATATATATATATATATATATATATATATATATATATATATATATATATATATATATATATATATATATAATATATGCGAGCTAAATAATTACGGAAAGCAAGAAACAAGGCTATAAACTCTAACTTCTGTACATTTTAAACAGACACGTGTGATATGTTTATGTCGATTGATACTACCCACGATGCATTGCGGCAGCGAAACTCCGAACTGACTTATATTGAACTTAGTTTTAGGAACAAAACGTTGTTACGGAACGGATGATCTAAGTGTCTCAGGGATATCAATTAATTAAATATGAAGGCTATTGTGTAAAAAGGCAGGGTACGCAATAGTATGTAATTTGAATTTAATGCGATATACAACCGGAAATAAAAAGTCAGTATGTTTGATTAAGTCGCGGTAGTGATGGAGAGAAACGGGAGCCTTAAGCCCGGTATGGTGGTCCCAGATTCGGCCGGGATACGCATACTGCGCTTGCATTTTTATCAACAATTGGAGAATAACAATCATAGTGGAATACTTGATGTATCAGCGCCTACTAACGGAAACTATGTTAGTAACAATGGAGAATACTGACCCGCTACTGTCGCTGTCCCAGATTCGGCAGATTCGTGCCGAATCTGGGCCTGGCCGAATATGGGACCTTCACACCGACATATTCGTAATGATGCGACTGAGTTTTAGTGTGTTAGGAATATTGCGAAGACGAGTCGTTTCGTGTGACCTCCCCTGATGATACGATGTTTCTTCTTCTTCTTCTTCTTCTTCTTCTTATTATTATTATTCCGGATACCACCTAGCCTCAATATGCTGAGGATACAGCCGGGCGAACAGGAAAAATCTGATTTTTTCTTTTCTTTTAGGGTGCAATATGTCATAACAGTAAATAGTGCATGTAGACAGTAATACGTGCAAGAGAACTAGCTTGTCTTAGGGCAGCCTTTATCTAGTTCTTGATGCGTCGTAGAATATCAAACGTGTTTGATATTTAAAACACGTAGAGACAGACGCACGGCCGTCAGGGAGTCGGTTGTTTACGTTGAGGCTACACACCGATAGAACCGCCCGTGTGACACGTGTGAGACGCGTTTTTTTTCATTCCAAAAGTCCTTGAGACACTTAGCCAATTAAGACTTTCCTATAAGCCTTGAGATTGTTCCAGAAAAAGTGAAAATGGCAGCAACTATTGTTTGGAATGTAGAATTAGTGAACAAAATGCGCATACCTCTGGCTAAACAAATAATGGCATGATAAACAAGATAGTTAAGCACTTGGAAAGAGTCGTACACGTCATGACTTAACGCATTTTCGCAAACAAATGAGCAGATAATTACTAGAACTAAATTGAAAATTTAGTGGATTTTTTATCTGTTATCACTGAAGTTCGACATTGGTAGAAAGTAAACTATATTTAAGAAATCACCAGTCAATGCTGGTTTTGCAGGTCGGAGACGCTGCTGAAATGATTATTATTACGACAAATGCGCTTAATGGAATGGCAGGGCCTAGCATTTGTGTTCGCGTGTTTGGCCATGCGTGACGGGCGAGCGCACGACAAAGACGCCACTATGTGGCTTTATGTGTACCACAAAGACGATGGTCTTCAATGATTGTTATCAAGGCGATGTGGCCATAATAACATACATTGTTGCTAACGTGATGTTATATTCTATTTGTGACTGTATCGTCTCAACAGCGGGTCGTGTGACTGTCTCCAGTATCTTCTCAACAGCGGGTCGTGTGACTGTCTCCAGTATCTTCTCAACAGCGGGTCGTGTGACTGTCTCCAGTATCGTCTCAACAGCGGGTCGTGTGACTGTCTCCAGTATCTTCTCAACAGCGGGTCGTGTGACTGTCTCCAGTATCGTCTCAACAGCGGGTCGTGTGACTGTCTCCAGTATCGTCTCAACAGCGGATCGTGTGACTGTCTCCAGTATCGTCTCAACAGCGGGTCGTGTGACTGTCTCCAGTATCGTCTCAACGGCGGGTCGTGTGACTGTCTCCAGTATCGTCTCAACGGCGGTCGGGCGGTCGGGCGGTCGGGCGGTCGGGCGGTCGGGCGGTCGGGCGGTCGGGCGGTCGGGCGGTCGGGCGGTCGGGCGGTCGGGCGGTCGGGCGGTCGGGCGGTCGGCGGGCGGTCGGCGGTCGGGCGGCGGCGGCGGGCGGCGGGCGGCGGGCGGCGGGCGGGCGGGCGGGCGGGCGGACGGGCGGGCGGGCGGGCGGGCGGCGCGCGCGGCGCGCCGCGCGCGCAGCGCGCGCGCGCACGCACGCCGCACGACGCAGCGACGCGAGCGACGCGACGGCGACGCGCGCGACGACGCACGCGACGACGCACGCGAACGCACGACGACGAACGACGCGACGCGACGAACGCGACGACGCGACGAACGACGACACGACGACGCGAACGCGACGAACACGACGAACGAACGAACGAACGAACGAACGAACGAACGAACGAACGAACGAACGAACGAACGAACGAACGAACGCACGAACGAACGAACGAACGAACGAACGAACGAACGAACGAACGAACGAACGAACGAACGAACGAACGAACGAACGAACGAACGAACGAACGAACGAACGAACGAACGAACGAACGAACGAACGAACGAACGAACGAACGAACGAACGAACGAACGAACGAACGAACGAACGAACGAACGAACGAACGAACGAACGAACGAACGAACGAACGAGACGAACGAACGAACGAACGAACGAACGAACGAACGAACGAACGAACGAACGAACGAACGAACGAACGAACGAACGAACGAACGAACGAACGAACGAACGAACGAACGAACGAACGAACGAACGAACGAACGAACGAACGAACGAACGAACGAACGAACGAACGAACGAACGAACGAACGAACGAACGAACGAACGAACGAACGAACGAACGAACGAACGAACGAACGAACGAACGAACGAACGAACGAACGAACGAACGAACGAACGAACGAACGAACGAACGAACGAACGAACGAACGAACGAACGAACGAACGAACGAACGAACGAACGAACGAACGAACGAACGAACGAACGAACGAACGAACGAACGAACGAACGAACAACGAACGAACGAACGAACGAACGAACGAACGAACGAACGAACGAACGAACGAACGAACGAACGAACGAACGAACGAACGAACGAACGAACGAACGAACGAACGAACGAACGAACGAACGAACGAACGAACGAACGAACGAACGAACGAACGAACGAACGAACGAACGAACGAACGAACGAACGAACGAAACGAACGAACGAACGAACGAACGAACGAGAACGAACGAACGAACGAACGAACGAACGAACGAACGAACGAACGAACGAACGAAGACGAACGAACGAACGAACGAACGAACGAACGAACGAACGAACGAACGAACGAACGAACGAACGAACGAACGAACGAACGAACGAACGAACGAACGAACGAACGAACGAACGAACGAACGAACGAACGAACGAACGAACGAACGAACGAACGAACGAACGAACGAACGAACGAACGAACGAACGAACGAACGAACGAACGAACGAACGAACGAACGAACGAACGAACGAACGAACGAACGAACGAACGAACGAACGAACGAACGAACGAACGAACGAACGAACGAACGAACGAACGAACGAACGAACGAACGAACGAACGAACGAACGAACGAACGAACGAACGAACGAACGAACGAACGAATATAAAACAGTAATTAATTAAATGACATAAAACTATATTAGATTAATACAACATCACGAGAAACACCATGAGATAAATCAAACGATCAAGACAGACATGATATTTACTTTGTTTATGACCGAGTATCGTTGTAGCGTACACGACGTGTCCACACGACAACAAACATATCACGCCGAATAAAGCCGAAGTCATTGTGTTGCGAGCCGCGGTGAGATAAACCAGACCATTAATGTAATGCACAAGCGTCCTTAAATTGCGGGTAACATCAGCTCTTAACCGCTGCGCACGTCCAGAAGAAATCGCGCGCGATTTGAACGTAAAAACACGTCATGTGCACTAATTGTCGGTAGTTAATTTACTCTGCATTACACCAGTTCACCAAGGCTGATACACATTATAATTAGCGTATCTATCTGCAACGACCTGCAGCAGGCACATATTGTGTATTGTACTCCATTTTGTGTATTGGAGTCCGCTTTGTGGTGTTGGACTCCGTGTATTGGACTCCGCTTTGCCTAGGCTTTTGCAGGACTAAGTTCACCTATATACCATTATTATAACATCAATTAAAGATACTGCCCATTTTTGTGTCAATACTGTGGTCTATAAATATTATCATTAGGCTATCTTGTTGCATAACAGGACTCCGGATAATTGTCTTTGCTTACATGACATTCTGCCATGGTGATAGCCGATTGCTCTGATTAGCTGTTCGAAGCCGTACGTCTTACGTAAAGGCCCTGTAAGTTTCGCGCTCGAAAACGAGGTTGGGGGCAGGAAGTCCATGTTCTCCATGTTGACATAACTTTGTTTTGTTTTTGGTTGTAATAATCGGACTGTCCCGAAATAATAATGATAATAATAATAATAACTTTTATTTTATTTTTATATCCGGAACAATTTCCGCTCAGGAGCGCATAAAATACGTTGTAACACATACATATTTAAACTGTTCATAAACAGTTTAAACTTGCCCGTAAAGACGAAATGCTAAATGACAATAAATCGATTATTAAATAAAGCTTCTAAAAATCCCAAGCTAAACTTATCAGCAATAAATAGATAAAATAAAATAAAAAATAAAATAAAAAATATATCAATAACTTAATAAAAAATAAGAAAAAACAATTGCAAAACTATAATTACAGTTAAAATAAATTCATTATAAAATACCCTACACGTAGTTTACAAATGCGGCCTTTAAAGGGATACTCCAGTCCGTGAGAGGTCCCCAGTATTAACTTACATATGTATACTATGTTGGATGTGCCTAGTAAATGTGCTCAAATATCGTTAATAAACAATTAGCTATTGTTTAACGATTAACAATTAGCTATTGTTTAACGATCTTTGTACACAATTACTAGGCACAACCAATATATTATACAGGTGTAAGTAAATGGTGTGAATCTCTCACTGACTGGAGTATCCTTTTAAAAGATGTGTTTAGATAGGGGGGATAGAGAGGGGGCAGCTGCTAGGAAACACCCGAGGGCAGCTACAAGAGCTGGTGAGCACTAGAGACACTGGTCCTCATCCATGTATATGGATGTCATGAATCAGAACAGTAACGACATCCCGAGAATCGAAGTGTTTCTAAAGAAATACTGCAAAATACAAAGACGCGTCAGTGTTACATTGTGGTATTGCTTTTGGGACGAACTTCTAAATGTCGGAGAACTGATCGCTCTACTCTAGTGGCTCGTCTGTCGTTTAACCAGAGGTAACAATGCTATAGGCATGGGGAAAAAACTCGCCGAGATAGACTATCATGTGTAGTGCACAGTCGACTTACACACATAGCGTTTGCAACGCAATGTCGGACAGTATTGCTGAAACAATCCGTCGACGTTGTTACACTGCTGATGATCTGTGTAACCCGTAGCGTGTATGCCATGTAGTGCGCATACATATTTCCGACCGTGATCGAACTAGTCTTTGTGGTCGCGTCGTGATGCCTTTAGAGTAATCATTCTGATCTGCTGCTTTCTTTGTAGTAACGTCGTGTCAATCTCCGTCGACCACAGACGAGTTGCTAGTTACAACCACGCATGGACACCTTCCATTTCGTAACTTGGTGAACGGCAGACGCCGAACATAACTTTGTAACAATGTGTGCTAGTTCTTTCGTCTCTTTTTACCCATATTTACCAATGTGAACATTTATTACTATATGGTCTGTAGTCCATATTCAGTTGACGAGTCGACTAAAATCATCGTATATCCACTAATAAGACAGCAACAGAATGCTGGAATATTTTAAAGAGGAAATTGACTGCGTCGTTGACAAATTTGTCCCCTTGAAAAAAAACAGGGGAAACGGTCAAAGAAGATACAATTATCTAAGGAAGCCATTAGAAAAATCAAGTACAAGCAAATGATGTGGAAGACATATAGACATATCGGAAGTGAAGAAGACTATAGCATTTATAAAGAAGCACTTAATCAAGCTACAGCTGGAATTAGAAAGTCAAAGAGAAGCTACGAACAAAAAATAGCTTTTAATATAAAACATGACAGCAAGAGTTTTTATGCGTATGTTCGAAGTAAACAGAAAGTTCAGGATAAGGTCGGTCCTCTAGAAGGTAGTGATGGAAACATAATAACAGAGGGATTCTTAATGGCAGAAAACCTAAATGAGTACTTTAGTTCGGTGTTTACCAGGGAAGATATTAGTATATTACCAGTACTTGAGACTAAGTTCGAAGGGAGAGAGTTTGACTATTTATGACAACTAATTGTAACCCCAACAATGGTAGCTATGAAAATAAGAGATATGAAGGATAATAAATCACCTGGAGTGGATGGGATTCCTCCCAAATTACTATTGGAAATTGTAGAACAAATCAGCATACCGCTTGCAACAACAGTGTTCAATTTGTCATTAGAGGAGGGAATAGTTCCGTTAGAATGGAAAAAAGCAAACATTATACCATTATTTAAAAAAAGGTTCGAGAAACAAGTCAGAGAACTATAGACCAGTGGTTTAACATCGGTGATTTGCAAACTATTAGAAAGACTAATTAAAGATCACCTGGTTGATTTTCTTGTTAAAAATAAATTGATAAACCCATCTCAACATGGGTTTTTAAAAGCGAGGTCATGCTTAACAAATATGTTATGTTTTTTTAAAGATGTCACAAAGTGGGTAGATGAGGGATCACCAGTAGATATAATCTACTTAGATTTAAAAAAGCCTTTGACAAAGTGCCACACCAAAGACTACTACTTAAACTAAAGGCACATGGCATAGGAAATGGAATGATCAACTGGATAGAAAAATGGCTTATTGATAGAAGACAAAGAGTAGTAGTTGATGGGGAGGTTTCAAACTGGAAAGCGGTTTTGAGTGGAGTACCGCAGGGATCAGTACTGGGACCTATTTTATTCTTAATATATATCAATGATTTGGATGATGACATAACAAGCAAGGTGTTGAAGTTTGCGGACGACACAAAAGTGTTTAGGAAAATTAAAAGTGATGCAGATAGACAGCATTTACAAGATGATCTTAATAAGTTGATAGAATGGTCTGAGAAGTGGCGAATGCTGTTTAATTTGGAAAGTGTAAGTGCCTTCACACAGGACATGGGAATGAAGATGCACAATATACAATGGGTGGTACTGTACTAAATATACCTTAAAGGAAAAGGACTTAGGGTTAACTATTAGTGCTGACATGAAGGTATCAGAGCAGTGTGGAATTGCAGCAGCGAAGGGAAACCAAATTCTTGGATTAATTAGGCGAAATATAGTGTACAAAGAAAAAGAACTAATAATACCGCTGTATAAAACAATAGTTAGGCCTCACTTAGAATATTGTATACAAGCATGGAGGCCATATCGCAAGAAGGATATTGATATGTTAGAAAGAGTACAAAGGAGAGCAACCATAATGATACAAAAACTCAGGAATATTAGTTATGAAATGCGTCTAAAAGAATGTGGTTTAACAACACTAGAAACCAGAAGATTGAGAGGAGATCAGATTGAGGTGTTTAAAATATTGAATGGATATGAAAATATTGACAGAAATATTTTGTTCACAGTCAAGGAAGAGAGAAGGACTAGAGGACATGGAGTTACATTAGCAAAGAAGCAGTGTAGACTAGATATTAGAAAATTTCATTTTCACAAAGAACAGTAAACGAATGGAACAGATTATCAGCTGATTGTGTAGGTGCTAGTAGTGTTAATATATTTAAAAATAAAATCGACATATACCTAAGACGGGCGGGGTATACTTAGATAGATAGGTTGGACTCTCGATAAGCCAAATGGCTTCCTAGTCCACCTGCCATCTAGAGTTGAATCTCTAGGTGGCAATTTTGTTAAATCTTGTTAAATATTATCCTATTACTTTTCCAAGCGTACAACAGAAGGGAACTTTTTATGTTGCCACTTCTAGCGCAGTAGGAGATTTTGGGTATCGTGTTACTTATCAGTATATATGTATTATGTGCATCAACGATGACCGACGATAAATTGTGTGCACATTTTAAAGTTACATTTCACAGCCACACAAACATGACTGCTCGTAAACACCTGGAAGGTGTCGGGTGATTTCCGTCGGTCTTTCTATGCGTCTGTCCATTGACAGTAATCGACACTGGAATGTTACTCGACTGTTTCAGTGGCCTTCCTTTTTCAGGCTAACTTGACGAACTCGCACAGATAATGATAAGCATGTCGCGACGTCATTGTGTGAGTGCCAAACTGGTGACAAACAGTTGGTTGTCATCACGAACAAAAAGCCCCGCGGCCTGCAATGGGTCGACTGCCCAACCGGTCATGCGGAACGAAAAGCAGATGTCTTGAGATATGGCAACGCGGAACCTTGTGTCTGCATGGGAAAAGGGAGCAAGGATCGGCGGCTTTGTTAAAGCGTAGACGTGGTTTGGCACGTAAGAGTGATGTAAGCTAGTTGTAGCGATTTTAATCCCCATTGCTGACGGTATTCATGTCTACATTTCGATGGCTACCCGGATGCAAATTGCTCCCTTAACTAACTTAGTGAATGCCTCCAATATATTTCCGGTGGGTGAAATTTAAGGCAAATAAAACCGAATTGGTCGTCATCGATACTCCAGTGACGTGTATTAAACTTTATATTTTTACATGCATGTTTTGAATCTGTATATAAGGCCAGCAACGTCGGTACGGAATCTCGGAGTGATCTTTGATAATAGGTCGTTATAAGTTAGTTTCCAACATCACAGCCACAAACGCGTCGCTGCTTTTTTCATGTCAATAATATGGTTAGAGGGTTATTATCGGCAACTCTTCTTATTTCAAGCCCATTCACGGCGCGTCTCTTCCTGTTTCTGTGTGAGTGAGTGAGTGAGTGAGTGAGTGTGTGTGTGTGTGTGTGTGTGTGTGTGTGTGTGTGTGTGTGTGTGCGTGCGTGCGTGCGTGCGTGCGTGCGTGCGTGCGTGCGTGCGTTTGTGTGTTTGTATATGAATGTGCGTCGTGTGTGTTTGTGTATGAATGTGTGTGTATGTTTGTGTGTTTGTGTATGTGTATATTTGTATATGAAAATATGTGTGTATCTGTGTTTGTGTATGTGTGTGTGTGTGTGTATGTGTTTGTGTGTGTGAGTGAGTGTGTGTGGAGTGTGTGTGTGTGTGTGTGTGTGTGTGTGTGTGTGTGTGTTTGTGTGCGTGTGTATGTGTGTGTATGTGTGCGTGCGTGCAAGCCTGTGTGTGTATGGGTGTGTGCGCGTATTGTCTATGTGCCTACGTGTCTATGTGTCTGTGTGCCTGTCTCTAATAAGCAGGTTTCATAGATAGCTATGATAAAAACAGTGAACCTTTCCCTTTTTCTGATTATACACACATGCTCACACAGGACTGCCGAGTCATGTCTCACGGCATTCAGATTTGCGTGACTCGTTTGTGCGTCATGTTGTTACAGAAATAAGTGCGTAGTTCCACATCAATAGAATATGGGTTTGTTTGTACAAAATATAAACGTCATATCATTAAGTCACGTTTCACTGATACCAATCAGTGCTGCCTTCTTTTTTGCTGCCAGAACATTGTGTTATCCATTTTGGGCAGTAAACGTCGAGTGTTAAGGTAAACGAAATGCAGAGACTTCCTTAAGAAACAATTGACTGTGTTGGAGTTAGCGTCAGATTGCGACGCATAGACGCAGGAACAGGCGGGCAAGGTGGCAGCAGCCCGTGGAATTTGGGTGTGGGCAGACATAATATGGTTCTGCCTCCGCCTTCACTAAACCCGAAGTAACACTGAGACGGGTGTGAAAACGGTGTGAAGAGTACTCACATACACCCAAACATTTAATAAAACACGGGGCAAAGTGCCAAAATGTTGTTTGGGAGCTGACATACAGTTAGTTGATTTCCACCCCACCCCAGCCAAATTGCAGCAAAGTAATTTTTGCGCCACCCCACCCCTCCCATCCCGTCTTTCGACTGTTATCCCGAGTGAGACGAGCGGATGCAACGAGACAAGAATCCCTCGGCAGCACGAGACAGTAGGAAAGGCGCGGAGTGATGCTGAAGCTCCGGCGGTTCTTAACTACCCCCCCCCCGACCAAACTGATACTAGTTACCGAGTCACTGTTGCGAAGTCAGGATGGTTTCGGAGGCCTGCTGACTGCTGCGAGTCTGGCCACGGTTGTTTGTCGTCTACTGTCTGAATCCGATGCTACCGATTCTTCGAAAACATTCGCGTTAGTCACCGTCAGTGTAACACACTAGACGATGCATGTACGTCAGTGACTGCGTTGGCATACGCGTGTGTTGGTATATCCTATACAATATGTGTCCATTACATTATAGACCTACACCCAGCAGCATATACTAAGACATGACAGTCCATTACTACTAATGCTACTACTACTACTACTACTACTACTACTACTACTACTACTACTACTACTACTACTACTACTACTGCTACTGCTACTGCTACTACTACTACTACTACTACTACTACTACTACTACTACTATTACTACTACTACTACTACGACTACTACTACTACTACTACTACTACTACTACTACTACTACTACTACTACAACTACAACTACAACTACAACTACAACTACAACTACAACTACAACTACAACTACAACTACAACTACAACTACAACTACAACTACAACTACAACTACAACTACAACTACAACTACTACTACTACTACTACAGCTACTGCTAGTGCTACTACTGCTACTGCTGCTGCTGCTGCTGCTGCTGCTGCTGCTGCTACTGCTACTGCTACTGCTACTGCTACTGCTACTGCTACTGCTACTGCTACTGCTACTGCTACTGCTACTGCTACTGCTACTGCTACTGCTACTGCTACTGCTACTGCCTGCTACTGCTACTGCTACTGCTGCTGCTACTGCTACTGCTACTGCTACTGCTACTGCTACTGCTACTGCTACTGCTACTGCTACTGCTACTGCTACTGCTACTGCTACTGCTACCGTATCTGTATACAAATGTGTACTATTATTGAATGCTTGTATATTTTCGATAACTAAGTCCTCTACTGTCGTGTTCTGGCCGCGACTGTCTTGCTGTTGGTCTTGTCCCTTTCCCGCAGTTCACGTAAACTAGGATACTTGAGCGTTGAGGTCACGCTTGGTCTCGCCTTCCTGGTTCGGACGGATGCCCCTGGGCGACAGTTTAATGGTAGCGTTGCGTCGTCGTTGAATAGAGCGTGGTCGACGGAGCGTATAATTGGCCATTGGGAAACCGCTCTGCGGAAGTCTGCTACGTTCTGTTGTTGCTCCAATGTTTGTAGCGGCGATCACGTGCACAAAGACCGTAGTGGCTGCACGATTCATAGCCAATTTCACGTACTCAACGATGCGGGTTAACAATTCTTATCTACCGTGCACGCAGCGCGCGCGACAACGACTGGGTTAAGTTGACATAGTAAAGTTGAAACACTATTTAAAGTAACCATAGTTTGCAACATGGCCGCCCTGACGAATGATGTGGTAACATGATTAGAACGCTTCGGCTTTAACACTGTCACGCCATATAACAATTATGGTGTCTGTAACTATATACATGTACATGGTTTTTGGTTATACTAAAAAGGCGTGTTACGTAGTTGTAGGCTATTATGTACGCGATTGCCCTAAAACACATTAGCATGTTTAAACTCAGCGCACGGCTAACTTTTAGTCGACTGGTCAGATACAGGTATAATATGTGCGCTAAACCTTACGAATGAAAAGACCAGCGAGACGAAAAGTTGACATTTATAAATAATTATTGTATTATTCACTTAAGTAGAGGTCAAAGAAATGACTGCGGAGTAGACAATGGGTGGAGTTTCTTGTAGGAGTATATGAAATAGCAGGTTATCGTTTGAAATACGTCGGTGCGTGCGTATATTTGGTCAAAATTAATGCACAGGCTTATAAAAAGTAATCGTAATAGGAGAACTGTAATCTTAATCGATATACTTCCAAGTGTGTGCGCATAATCGTTATCAACTTTTCTCAAGGCAATGTAATCTTAATCGAAATCATGAATATATAATCGACCAATTGTCTGGAGCTTTTTACGTCCAAGCTTGATTGCGGCACTGCCGTACCCTTTGGAGTAAACTTGCATATTAACCAGAAGCTACCATCGACACGTCAGAGAGTCTGGTTGAAAAATAAGAACAAGATTTCTACTGATATTGGAGAATTGTGTGAACGAGTCTTGCGCAAATTTCTTTATAAAGGAGTGCTTGTAGTTGTAATATATATATTTTAAAATAATGGTGACGATACCGGTCACGTTGGGTATTGTCAACGCTCTTTCAATTTGCAACAAGACCGATGTTTTTACGGATTACGTGACTGATGTGAACATGGATCTTGTAGCCATCACCGAAACATGGTTGAACACTGGTGAAAAGACAATAAAATCATAACAGACCTGATACCCCCGACTATAAGTTTGTACATCTGCCTCTGAAAAGTCGTGGTGGTTGTGGTGTTGGCCTTGTTTACTGATCGAGTTTCAAGGTGGTTGTCAATCGACGTGATGATATGAATGTTTTCGAATTCATGGATGTTGATGTTTCATCATCGGAGAACTCCATGAAGCCTGCTATCATATACCGTCCACCTCCATCGAAAAAGAACAAACGTTCATACGCTGACTGTGTCGTCGATTTCAACATCCACTGGGACACGCCATCTAACAACAATGTGAAACGTTTCACTGATCTGCTTGAGGCACTCAATATCATTCAACACGTTCACGCTCCAACACACGTCGACGGTCACACAATTGATCTGATCCTCACTCCATCCGCAAATCACGGCATTACTTCGACAAAAACAGCGTTGCTGCTCTCCGACCACCTATGGATGGAATATGTTATCGACCGATATCCAGCTTTACATCAAATTTGAGATGACTGAACTCAACAGATTGTTGTCACTACGCCGAATTGAGCACTGCCTAAACGATGTCCGTGGGTGGATGGTCGACAATCAACTAAAGGTGAATGACGACAAAACGGTAGCATTTGTGTTATCATCACGCAACAATCGAGCGAACCACAACATCACCGTGATCAAAATTGGCGACTGCGACATAACGCCAAGTCCTACTAGCAGAAACATCGGCTTTTTTGACACAGAAATGTCAATGGTCAGCCATGTTAAACATGTCTGCTGTATATCATACTACCATCTAAGGAACAATGCGTCGATCCGATCATGTCTCACCCAGAAAGCCGCTGTCCGCCTTTTATATTTTCTTGTCATATGAACTGAACTGTATCCTGTATGATCTCCCAGACTGCCTAATATCTAAACCACACAGAGTGCAAAACGCTGCCGCTAGACAAGTGGTCCGCTGCCACAGGTGGGAACATATTACACCAGTTCTCCTGAAACTACACTGGCTTCCCGTAAAACAGCGTGTTCAGTACTCAATCTGCTACTGTCGTTTCGTGCACAACATGGACTGCCCCCTCACCGACTTACTCGAACAAAGAGGTACTAGGGTGTTACGCTCACCCACGAACAATGACTTGTACGTGCTGTCATCTCACAGCCGATATAGAAGGCAGAATTTTCTCAGTACCTGGTCCACGACTGTGGAATTCTCTCCCAACTGAGACGAAGAAAACGTGTTGCCTCGTGAATTTCAAAAGGCTATTGAAAACCCACCTATTCCGGGCTGTGTATGGAGTATAGACACCCGTCAGTTTATTCATTTAATTTGTATTAATTATTTATTTTATTACCTACATATTTCTTGACAACTTATATACTACTACTTTTACAAAATTTCTTAGTCATTATTTTATTATCAATGTACCATTTATTTTAATAGTACCTTTAGCTAACTTATTTATTTTATCATATTATATTATTATTTTTATTATATATTTATGTATATATATATATATATATATGTATATATATATATATATATATATATGGGTATTAATTGAATTAGTTACCCTTTTATCTCATGATATATAAGATCGACTTCATAATTTGTATATTCCTTAACAAATTGAATATACCTTCACAAATTGAATATTATAATTCCAATATACATGTATACACATTCATATACAGCGCCTCCGAATGGATATTATCTACATTTATGTCGCTTTATAAATGTTCTTCTTCTTCTTCTTCCTATTATTATTAATATAATTTATATAGTCCAGTTTCAACAAGTCCATAGAGCTGCACACATACACAAAATAATATTTTAAATAATACGTTGTAATAAAAAGAATACCAGTTATAAAATTAAAATGTATGTGTAATGAAATAATAAAACAATTAGCTAATAATTGTTAACATGGAAGGTAGGTATAAACGTGGACGATGGAACTAGTAGAAGCATGACATATAACATAGTATATATTAAGACAATTAAGGTTACACAAAATGTATTACAGTACATTAATAAATGGACCGAAATAAATGTTGACATCAATAAGGGAAGCTAAAACTATAAAACAAAAAAATGAATAAACGGACGTAAAACATCAATCAGCTATTGTAAATAAGCGATGACAGTGAGCTGCGTAACGCAGTTCTGAACAGGTGTTTTCAACGCTGATTTAAGTGAGTCAATTGATGTCCTATAGTGACATTCGACAGCAGACCGTTCCACACGGCTGACGTTGCCTCGTGATTCCGCCGCGGCGGGGCTGGTTGAAACGGCACACCGAAGACATATGAGCTTTTGCGTGCAGACGGTCTTCGTGTAGCGCTTTGTAGTACGCGTAGGGATTTTAACTGATTGCAATTTGTAACGCGCCGTTGAATGGATAACCGGTGCAGTTAGCGAAGAATAAGTGTCGAACCTTCGCAAGGAATGTGGCTTGTAACAAGGGAACGACTGGTTTCTGGAATTGCTGTAATCGGTCGCTAGTAGACAAAGAGAGACATTACTATGACATTCACTACACGTTCGGCTATTGGCTGAGTCAGATAACGATGAATCACACTTATGTTGTATAGATGCAGCGAGCGCTCACGGCACGAGACATTTGTATGGTCACGTCCAGGCGTCTATCACGATGTCGAGCGCAACTGGGCCAGCAACCATTTAGCTGCTGATGTCTGGATCCTATTTTAAAGGATTGACTGACCGTATTCCTATATCGATGATAATAAATGTTGAGAGTCGATCTTATATCACCATGAGATGGAAAAGAGTACTCCATTCACTGTAATGACAAATATTGCCCATACCAACAATACTATGTAAAACTTCATAAGTTCTTCCGACAGAACAATCACAGGTTAGCAGTTTTGTTTAACGCCTCTTACCTATCCATAATGTTGGAATCCAAATACACAAGTAGTGGTTGGAACTGCCATCGGATTAATGTGTTTTTAGTCCTCACCCCAAATGACAATAAGCTGCATAGAGGTTGATCATCATTAAATTGCCATCAACCGTTGCTTTGCACCCTCTGGTAGAAGCTCTATTCGGACAACAACGTTTAGAGACGTAACTATGGAAAACGTGGGTCAAACTAACTGAAAGGATCCCAAACATGTTTATTTTTTTACCATAATTGAAGTCGTCGCTGATGTATTTGCACAAGGTGCCCCTACAAGTGTAGAGCTTCATCAGTTTAGGTGGTTTCCGTTACGTATATAGGAAGGTTCGTACAGTAAATTTACTATGTTTCACGTGATCCGCTTAGGGTATTTGGGTACACGGGAACCAAAAACCCACACGACAGCGGTTGACTACATTTCAAACGATCCTTTTATGGTAAGCGTACCAGACTGCGTGCATGTCTAAAAATAGCCTTCTACAACGTCCTAGATGCCACCAGCACGTTGCATTGTGAGCATGTTTACTGCTGTTCCGTTGTTGCCCTTTGCCAGGTTATAATTGATTACCGACTGTTTTTTATGAACGATCCTATCATTACGGAGAAACGTGCTTTGACGCTCCGTATCAGCTGTAAGAAATGTCTCGATGTCTGCTATGTACTTTACACAGTGCCAACTTTACTGGTGTTTAGAAAAAAGTACACTGGAATGGACACCCAAAAATTGATCATAACAATGATATCAGTGTTATTCCTAGTTACAAACTATCAGCGCAATCAACCCTCCAGAAAGTTTAAATAACAAGCAGCTTCTTATCTACTTAACCATCTGCTTCCTAGATGATATAAGCATGTTCCACAATGAGCCTATTCATTCGTGGCCGATTACTTGTATCCGATCTTAGGCGCTTTGATGCTCCACATCACTCTCAACAAGCCTGTTTACTGCGTGACCGAGTGGTTTTGTTGCCAATTTTAGACCAGGCCTAGTTGAACATATCAACAGTGTCACCTTGTTTGTTAGTGGTGACACGATCGTGTTATTCCAAGCACTCCGTGTTGTGTCACTTCCGTGAATGTCATATGTGCAAGAAGGTTTATAAGAATAATATTAATGATGTACTAAAACTACTAAGTATAAATAAAAATTCCGACCCGTCTCGTAGTATAATAGCGGAGCACGAGAATGGTTACGCTGATCATTTCTTGCAGTGGCTATACAGTCCAATTCTATAAAGTGACAGTAAAGTGCTCACTACTGTATCATGCTGATGTCGTGTATGCTTAAAAGAATCCATCCATTGAGCACCCCGGAGGGACAACTAGAGGCAGCTCGTTCCATTTAGCAGGAACAGTGTGCCAAACGCTCGCTTGTTGACTGGTTTCGAAGCTGACTGAACTGATCGCTGAAGGTGGTCGATCAGCAAACATCGTTACAAACCACCCGCGCCGATAAAATGTAAGCACCACCTGACACTTTGACTCGACTCGGCTCGGCTCCTGCGTGACACCGCCGAATATGATGGTCAAAAGAGATAACAGCACACATGGCATGCTACAGGCCTAAACTGGCGTATTATTATTACAACCTTCAACACTTGTGGTTCATATTACTTAGCGCCGTTTACCTAGCTACGTTTCTTCACTTGTGCCAAACCGTCTATTTTCAATTACAGGAACCAGCCAAGCGAAGATACTCTATTGTGCGTTTCATACCGTGTATGCATGTTCCATGTCAATGCATATTGATGAATTCAAACACATAATACATCGGTAACTGCACGGCTCACATGATGAATTGTATCTTGCTGTCCCTAAAGTATGTCACGCTATTTATGAATTGTTTTATCTTGTTATGGTTCTTCACTCATGCACACCTCCTTAGTTGCGTTCGCCCTTAATGAGTGCATGTATAACATTAAGCCATATTCTCCATGCATCACCTCTAAGATACTTATTGTGTGTGTCGAAATAAATGTTTTTATGTTCAACACAGGAGGACTCCGGTAAGACAGCAATGAGATTACAGCACCCTGCATCATCCGGCTGATTGATTTGGAGTAACGTAGAATTGAAGAAATTGCTTAAGCGTCTGAACTACACCAAGATATTTCGAACCCGGAATCGATTCGATTAAGAGTTCTAGGTTCTATATACTACGTCACTGAACCCTAGCTTGGCAATTAGAACTTAGGATGATGTCAGCCGTGTAGAAATGAAATAATAAATACACCAAACGTCCGGGCTGCTAATTGAACACGCATTTAAATCATTGTGCCGAGATCTAACCAAGACATTATTTATAGTTCTCTATACAATAGTAATATGCATGACACATCATTTCGTCCCTTCGAGTTCAGCAGCCAATCCGAGCCGAGTCGTATGAGGAAGTAAACGACAATTGAATTCTTCAGTGCATACGTGTGTTTCTGGTGAATTGTTGGAAAATAGGATTTTATGTATGGATAATTTAATGTTTGTTGTACAATAAGGGACCAGGAACTGACCGTTTCCACGATACTTTACATTTGAAAGACAGACCCGTGGTTTTGATTTGCTGCACTTCGATTGCAAATAATTCCTTTGTCGCTGAAACTCCTAATGCTGGCTTTGAGTTACGATTTGATTATATTTGTGATCATGATAGGACAATAAAACAAAATTAATATGATAAAAATGTGTGCTCTATGTGAAAGCTATACATGTAAGCCCTTTGGAAAGGTGAAGGATTCTTATCGCGCGAGCTCATAGTGTAATTAATTCGGACTTAATGAACATGCCAAAGGTTAGACCCAGTAGCACAAAAATACAAAACTTTTCAAAAAAGCGTTTGATGCAAAATACGAACTGCAATTGTGAACAACGGTAACAATCGGTCTGTCGTATGTCAAGCCAGCCACATACGGCGGTGTCGAACCGTATCATTCTGCGTGTCGTATGTCAAACCAAGCATACTCGGCAGTGTCACACCAGAGTCGACCAGAGATAAGTCGTGTACTCGTGTCCGCTATCGTTTAAAACCTTACAACAGCGCCGGGACTTGTAAGGGTTGTAAGCTAATGAAACCCGTACTGCAAAACTACACGTACAGAAACAGCAAAAAGTGTCAGATTAAAAGACGAAGTATCGAATCATTAAACCCAGTCATTGTACCAAAAAGGTCGTTATTTTCACACGTCGGTAGACGTCTTCGATGTTTTAAATTGTTGGCAATGATGCAAGGGTAAAAACATGGACATTTTGAATGAATAGACGTTAAGTTTAAGAAAACATAAATTGTGTAACATCGAAATCAAGATAAGTTATACTTTCTTTGTGATTTAAGATGCCACACATAGGACTATATTAGTATCACTTTGTTGTACAATACCACCAGCTGTCACATCGCATGCAAAGCACACACTTTGTATATTCAAATTCAAAATGTAAGTATTTAGTTTTTAGGTGGGATAGCATGAACATGTTGTCAAGATTGCATCCGTTAACGTGCAGTTTCGTGTGTTTAAGTAATGGCTAAATCAGCCGACAGCAATTATCGCCGTGCAATTGAATACATCCAATGTGTCAGTGATTTACCGCATCAAAACGTACACCGTGTCACCGTGGCCTCCTTGAAGAATTTGAAATTTCCAAGACAGTTGAAAATAAATAGAATTGGACGTGCTACGTCACCCATATATTAGTTTGTATTGTATATGGCGAAGTAATTGTTTTTTCAACCGAATACTCCAGTAACACAACAGTGAGACTGTAGCCAAGTTCTCACTCATACAGCTGAGTGAACTGGAGCAATGTGTAATTGACGGAATTACTCAACCGTCGTAACGGTAGCAGCATTATATTCAAACCCGGATTCGTTCAATTGAAGGTCCGATGTTCTATACACTACCGAGCCCCAGCCTCGCACCACTATCTTATGTGCTCATGACCGTATTGGCGCGTATCAACTCGTACTGTGGAAATCAAATAACAAATACACCGAACTGCGTCTATTGTATACCTGTCATTTCAGTTGCACTTGAAAGCAGGTCTCGGAAATCGCTGCTTTGTACCCGCTACCAATGTGTCGAGATCTAGACATCTGTAACATTATGTATAAACTATGTCTGACGCAGGTTGCGTGTCTGTGGTGCGTCAAGCGATCCGAGCTGACCCTTAAGAGGAAGTAAACGTTCAAATAGCGACATGTATCGGGCAACGAATTTCATCTATTCATGTATGTGTGTGATTCTAGTAAATTGTCGGACAATAGCATTTCGTGTAAGAATTATTGAGAGTTCAATACAGTTTGGGACGGGAACTGATATTTCCATATTCGATATACATTCAAACGAAAGACCCGTGGTCTTGAATCGGTGACGACGTTTGCAATTAATTAGTGTTTCGCTTAGTTCTCATATAATGTTGTCATTATGTTGGAGTTCTATGTAATATTGTTTTCTGTATATGCCGGAGGCTGGCGGATTCCTGTCGCATGAATAGATCGTGTTGAAGATCTTGCCCAAGGTTCGACACGGCAGCACATTATTCGAACTTGGATTCAATAGATTGAGTTCGATGCTCTTGCTACTGCGTCACTGTGCTTCATAAGAAGAGATGTGACCTAGAAAACAGTGCTAGGTAATGCGACTTGCTGTTATATCGCGCCAGTCGTATGGCTAGCAGGTTGTATTCGGCGGTGTCGCGCCAGAGCCGAGTTGTTATTTTCAACTATCGTCGGCCATCTTGGATTTTTCAGTTTGGTCGTAAATGACACAAGGGTGGCAACATGAATGTTCTGAATGAAAAGACATCAAGCTTATGCAACCAGTTGGTGTCATATTGTGTAAAACAGAATTGATGAGAATTTTATTTTTCTTTATGGTACAATACTACCAGTTGCCCCATTGGATGCAAAACCATAATTATATCCAGACCCAAAATGTAAGTTTCTAGATGGGATAGCATAAACATGTCTACATGTCCAACTACTGGCGGCCACACGCCACGGTAGCATCGTTTCACGTGCAGTTTCTAGATAACTAGATAAGTAGACCTTATTGGTATGTAATCATCACAAGTATCTGAGTAAGCCATACTGCGTGGCTCAAAACCAGTGTTTGGCGATAGAACTATATTAATTTTGATGTTTTATATCATTAACCTAAACAAGAAAACAAACAAACAAACAAACAAACAATGACGTGTTAACTGGGTTTGAAGGTTAACATATTAATACTAACGAATACATTTTTATCCCTGCAAATCCTGTATGTATGTATGTATGTAAGTATGTATGTATGTATGTATGTATGTATGTATGTATGTATGTATGTATGTATGTATGTATGTATGTATGTATGTATGTATGTATGTATGTATGTATGTATGTATGTATGTATGCATGTATGCATGCATGCATGTATGTATGTATGTATGTATGTATGTATGAATGTATGTATGCATGTATATATGTATATATGTATATATATATATATATATATTTATATATATACATATATATATATATATATATATATATATATATATATATATATATATATATATATGTATGTATGTATATATATATTTTTTTTCCCCACTGATATTTGCAAACGAACACTGCCACACGCGATGTATTAGTCGTAGTGAGTGCATGCAAGAATGCATGCGTGACTGGGTGAATGTGTGCCTGAGTGAATGATTAGTGAGTAAGTGAGTGAGTGAGTGAGTGAGTGAGTGAGTGAGTGAGTGATTGTGAGTGAGTGGTGGTGGTGAGTGGTGAGTGAGTGAGTGAGTGAGTGAGTGAGTGAGTGAGTGAGTGAGTGAGTGAGTGAGTGAGCATAAATGGCACCGTGGTGAGCGTATCGATATGGACGAATGCCTTAACCACGCGGTGTTGATGACGTCGAGATCGTAATCACGACTTCTGTGTGTGGTTTTACATGAAAGGATTCGCTGTTCAATGGATAAGTTTCTTCCTGGTCTGCCGCACGTATAAAACCCGTTGTGTGTCGACTGCGAGCCACAGAACGACTCGGAGATGTCGCTGTTCCACTTCAGCGTGACGTGCCTGGCGCTGCTGTCGGTGGCACCGACGGCGGTGACGGGACAAGCGCTCTCCGCTCCGGCGCACTTCTATCCGTACGGACCTGGAGTCGGGGACAGCACAGCACCCGTAAACGACGACGGAAGCACCGGCAGTATATCCATATCTACCTCGTTTCCGTATTTTGATCAGAATCACCGCTCACTCTACGTAAGTTCTCGATGGTACTAGGATAGAAAAAGCTTATCGATGTTTACCGTCGTCGTGAGACAATCCAACAGTTGTAAACTTTTTTATGCGCATATATGAGCTTATGCATATAAACGTCGTCGTTCGTCGTTGGTTAGTTAGGTGATTACAGTTAGTTGATTGTTTGGTTGGTTGTTTTGTTTAGTGATGGTGGATGGATATATATATATATATATATATATATATATATATATATATATATATATATATAAAGTCGAACAAACATAAAAATATCACCTATACTAAACATAGATTATTAGTTCCGAATTATTCTGCTAGCGCGCATATTCCTCTTGTGTCACACTCCACAACCACGATGATGGGCGATATATATATATATATATATATATATATATATATATATATATATATATATACATATACATATATATATATATATATATATATATATATATATATATATATTATGTGTGTGTGTGTGTGTGTGTGTGTGTGTGTGTGTGTGTGTGTGTGTGTGTGTGTGTGTGTGTGTGTGTGTGTGTGTGTGTGTGTGTGTGTGTGTGTGTGTGTGTGTGTGTGTGTGTGTGTGTGTGTGTGTGTGTGTGTGTGTGTGTGTGTGTGTGTGTGTGTGTGTGTGTGTGTGTGTGTGTGTGTGTGTGTGTGTGTGTGTGTGTGTGTGTGTGTGTGTGTGTGTGTGTGTGTGTGTGTGTGTGTGTGTGTGTGTGTGTGTGTGTGTGTGTGTGTGTGTGTGTGTGTGTGTGTGTGTGTGTGTGTGTGAATATATTCCTTTTGTTAATGCGTACGAATTTCTTTCTTTATACAGGTGAACACCAATGGGCTGATATCTTTCCTCCTGGAAGTAGACGAGTACACACCAGACGCATTCCCTTTGTCGGGCAACAAACGCTTCGTGGCAGCTTTTTGGGCTGACGTAGACACCACAGAGAATGCTGGCCGGGTGTATTACAGGTAACTAAAATAACAGAAGGATTTTTGAAAATGCTGAATGAATAAATACTTAATGCATATGTTAAATCGGTATGATCGTACGGTATTGAGACAGTGGTATTGACAGAACGGCAACTAACGAAGCTACACAATTGTCAGAATAAATTATTTCGAAGAAATTCAAGTTCAATTATTCAGGTCAATTCAATTCAATAGCTATTCGCTTTTTAATGTTTCCACAGTGACACATGCGTTGTCTAGCTGCCTAGTATTAATCAAATTTAATTGAAAGTATCGCAAGGCAGAAGAAATAGAGATATTGCTGAAAGTATTTCTGTGATCCCTTGCAGACAAGTGACGTATGGCTCGCTCCTGCAGCGAGCGACAACCGACGTGAGAGGAGCCTTCTCGGTACACTCTAGCTTCACAGCCTCTTGGGTCTTCATCGCCTCCTGGCACAAAGTCACATACTACGGGGGATCAACTAGCAGTTCGGTACGTTGTAGTTAGACACATTAGAAGCACATGTTTGCGTGTGCGTTCGAGCGTGTATACGTGTAATTCTATGTGTGCGTGTGCGTGTGCGTGTGCGTGTGCGTGTGCGTGTGCGTGTGCGTGTGCGTGTGCGTGTGCGTGTGCGTGTGTCGTGTGCGTGTGCGTGTGCGTGTGCGTGTGCGTGTGCGTGTGCGTGTGCGTGTGCGTGTGCGTGTGCGTGTGCGTGTGCGTGTGCGTGTGCGTGTGCGTGTGCGTGTGCGTGTGCGTGTGCGTGTGCGTGTGCGTGTGCGTGTGCGTGTGCGTGTGCGTGTGCGTGTGCGTGTGCGTGTGCGTGTGCGTGGTGTGCGTGTGCGTGTGCGTGTGCGTGTGCGTGTGCGTGTGCGTGTGCGTGTGCGTGTGCGTGTGCGTGTGCGTGTGCGTGTGCGTGTGCGTGTGCGTGTGCGTGTGCGTGTGCGTGTGCGTGTGCGTGTGCGTGTGCGTGTGCGTGTGCGTGTGCGTGTGCGTGTGCGTGTGCGTGTGCGTGTGCGTGTGCGTGTGCGTGTGCGTGTGCGTGTGCGTGTGCGTGTGCGTGTGCGTGTGCGTGTGCGTGTGCGTGTGCGTGTGCGTGTGCGTGTGCGTGTCGTGTGCGTGTGCGTGTGCGTGTGCGTGTGCGTGTGCGTGTGCGTGTGCGTGTGCGTGTGCGTGTGCGTGTGCGTGTGCGTGTGCGTGTGCGTGTGCGTGTGCGTGTGCGTGTGCGTGTGCGTGTGCGTGTGCGTGTGCGTGTGCGTGTGCGTGTGCGTGTGCGTGTGCGTGTGCGTGTGCGTGTGCGTGTGCGTGTGCGTGTGCGTGTGCGTGTGCGTGTGCGTGTGCGTGTGCGTGTGCGTGTGCGTGTGCGTGTGCTGTGCGTGTGCGTGTGCGGGGCGTGTGCGTGTGCGTGTGCGTGTGCGGGGGTGTGCGTGTGCGTGTGCGTGTGCGTGTGCGTGTGCGTGTGCGTGTGCGTGTGCGTGTGCGTGTGCGTGTGCGTGTGCGTGTGCGTGTGCGTGTGCGTGTGCGTGTGCGTGTGCGTGTGTGTGTATGTGTGTGTGTGTGTTGCTGCGTCGTGTGTGTGTGTGTGTGTGTGTGTGTGGTGTGTGTGTGTGGGTGTGTGTGTGTGTGTGTGTGTGTTTTGTGTGGTGTGTGTGTTTTTGTGTGTGTGTGTGTGTGTGTGTGTGTGTGTGTGTGTGTGTGTGTGTGTGTGTGTGTGTGTGTGTGTGTGTGTGTGTGTGTGTGTGTGTGTGTGTGTGTGTGTGTGTGTGTGTGTGTGTGTGTGTGTGTGTGTGTGTGTGTGTGTGTGTGTGTGTGTGTGTGTGTGTGTGTGTGTGTGTGTGTGTGTGTGTGTGTGTGTGTGTGTGTGTGTGTGTGTGTGTGTGTGTGTGTGTGTGTGTGTGTGTGTGTGTGTGTGTGTGTGTGTGTGTGTGTGTGTGTGTGTGTGTGTGTGTGTGTGTGTGTGTGTGTGTGTGTGTGTGTGTGTGTGTGTGTGTGTGTGTGTGTGTGTGTGTGTGTGTGTGTGTGTGTGTGTGTGTGTGTGTGTGTGTGTGTGTGTGTGTGTGTGTGTGTGTGTGTGTGTGTGTGTGTGTGTGTGTGTGTGTGTGTGTGTGTGTGTGTGTGTGTGTGTGTGTGTGTGTGTGTGTGTGTGTGTGTGTGTGTGTGTGTGTGTGTGTGTGTGTGTGTGTGTGTGTGTGTGTGTGTGTACTAAAGCTATGAGCGGGGTGGGTTTCGGCCGCGGGGCCGGTTTCGGCCCGCAGCCGGCTGGATTTTTTAGTTGTTGCGGTGCGGTGCGGCTGCGCGCCGGGCTGCGAGTCAGGTCTCCGCGCCGCGGCGCGACGGGTCTAATATATATTAATAAGTATTTAAACACAACATTAAAATTAATCTTGAGGTGTTCAAATAGAGATATTACTTAACGGCTGAGCGCTGGATAGTCACAAGTGGCAATTGATTTGTTGAGTTTAGCTCCCCTGGTATGCTCAATGCCGTTATGATGAATGACCGCAGTGATTTCCAATATAATTATTTCTAACTGAAAAAATATGGTTAATTGACCTCTAAGTAATAAATTATTACAAAAGACAGGTGAATATAAAATATAACTTGCCATTTATAAATTTTCATATCCAATTCACAGTATTTAACAATACAAATGTTATAAATAAATTAAGTAAGATCAATGAAGATGATTTATTTTAAATTATTCCATATTATATGTTCAATCTGTTATGGGCTGCGGGCTGACCTTTGACAAATCACTGCGGGGCGTGTTGTGGGCCAATTTAGTGGGGGAAGGGTGAGGCGGGCTTTTTAACAGGCAGACAGGCAGACAGACAGACAACAGACAGACAATTGTACAATTACATTGCATATCTGGGTATATCCGGTTTGCAGTTGAACACATTTCAAATCGTGCTGATTACAAATGGCCGCCATTCCTTCACGATATTCAACTACGGCGACATCACGTGGACAGCCGGAAGTGCAAGTAATGGCATTCCAGCACAGGTAGATATAAGTGTGCGCGAAACGAGTCACACCAATTTATTTACGATCAATATTACACAATGCGTTAACCAATTTCAAAAGAAACTCGCAGTTATTATTGTCAAAGCGTTATTGAATTCTTGAAATAGCTTGCCTTATAAATACGTTATATATTAATTCATATATTACTTGAAAAATAACTATTTAGTTTATTCAAAATATAGTAATATATGTTAATGTATGTTGTAATTGGTGTTCGACCTATTGTAGTTATTTATATGCATGTGTAAATAACATGTAAGTATGTGTAAATGTATATATTATTTTGCCATCGACCAAATGGTATATTCACTTTATTCCAGAAGAACACACTGTCTTACTATTGTGGTTTAGTTGTACAAGGATATAAAAAAACTCGTTCTGGTAGTTTTCTGTATAAATCCATAGAATTTTCAATCCATGTTATTATTTGTTTTTGTTTTATAACTAATTTTATATAATGTTCAATAAATTGTTCTTGTGACTGAAATGAATGAGGGTATCCTATGTGTACGAACCGTCGTACCAGCTCAGGAAAAACGCATCCTGTTGATCAAACAATACACGACAAAAACCGTTGAGAACATGCAGTAAGAGCATAATTATGTTCTGAATTGGCGGGAAAACACCTTTCTCTGCTACAAAATTCCGCTGCTCTGCGATTTTGTTGTAATATCATGTCTGTCTACCTAGCAGAGAACAGTTACCCAGTCACCATCCGAATAAATGATGAGTTGTACGAAATGTTGTACAACTACTGTTAATCGTCATAGTGGTTTTCTTGCACGTGGGGTCGTATTACTGCAGGTTGGATTCAACGCTGGCGACGGTCGGCGCTACTTCTCCGTGCCTGGATCACGTACTGCGTCCATTGTGAACGTCGAGACAACGTCCAACGTCGGTCTTCGTGGACGCTGGGTGTTCCGTATCGATGAGGCAGATGTTGTGGTCGCAGGTTCGAAACTTAAGCCGTAGCATTAACTCCTCACTTTTTATCCAGGTTCCCAGTTGTTCTGGGGTGAGGGTAAAGAACTGTTCCCCCTCTCCCCTGATGTTAGGGTACGCCGCGAAACGGGGGAAGCGGAGTGGTAGTGAAATGTCTTTCCGCGCCAGTGACCTCCGCATGTCGGTCATCACGTGACTTTTTACTCTAACCTAGTCTTATTGAGCTCCTGGTCAAGAACCCCATTACATTTAACTAACAATCTCTCATGACTTCAATTTAATTATGTACTTTGCCATATACCCCACCCCCCATATTTACGTAAAAACAGTATGCTTTATTTACCTACTACCGTACTGACATAGACAAGGATTGTGATATATCCTGCACTTTGAGTATATTGCTAATACAATCCAGTAACGTTTGTTTAATCCTCAGACGTGTATTAGCTAAAATGATTAGTTAAGTCAAAACGTTGATTAATTTTGAGAGAATATCGACAAGTAGAAGGTTCAGCTTAATCGACGTATTTGTATGTACCTGACAACGTTTCATAGAAACAGCTTATGAACAACACGTATGCTTCTTGCAGATACACACTGCGATCTTTTGAGTGCGCCATCTCATGGAAGCAAGCAAGGCTCCAATAACGTGGTTGGTTCTGTTGTGTCGTTCTCTTGTTATCGCGGTTATCAACTCCATGGATCGACGAGACGAACGTGTACCACACAAGGGACATGGACCGGTTCGACAACCTATTGTACCGGTCAGTCGTAGATCAGTTGTATGCCTGAGAATTTAGCAGCAGATGCGAGAAGCAGTCTCGTCATGCGATGTTGTGTAGTTCTTCGTCTGTCTCAGTCTGTATCACCATGTCTGTCAAGGAGTCTGTTTCTAACGTTGTGTCGGCTCTCGCCATTTTCAAATTTAAAACTTAAAAACTGCATTGCGACTATATTAAAAATACACTAAATGTGTAGGCTAGTAGGTAAAGTTTGCGATGCGGTCTGAATATTGCCTAAATTGCAGATGTCAGAGATTTAGAATATTGCCTAAATTGCAGATGCCAGAGATTTAGAATATTGCCTAAATTGCAGATGTCAAGAGATTTAAAATCCACAGGAGCGTATTAGTTAGCATCATTAGTAAAGTCGAAATATCAAGTTAGGGCCTGTTAACTTTAATTTACCCTTATAAAACGATAACTTCGTGCTAAGTTGACATTTCAGCCTAATATTTGTATCAAAGAAATACCATTTACGATTCGTGCAGCAATACATTGCGGTCGTTTGAATGCGCCATCTCATGGCAGCAAGCAAGGCAGCAATGACGTGGTTGACTCTGTTGTGACGTTCACTTGTGATCGCGGCTATCGACTCCAAGGATTGACGAGACGAACTTGTACCACACAAGGGACATGGACCGGTTCGACAACCTATTGTGCCGGTCAGTTTTAGACCCATTATGTGTTTTGTAATTTAGCAGCAGGTGCTCAAAACAGTCTCATCCTGAAAACGGTTGTGTGACTCTTCGTCTACCCTCATCTGGGTCACCATGTCTGTAATATAGTGTATCTTATCACCACTTCAAACTTATAACTTAAACCGAATTACGACTATTTTTAAAATAAATCAATGGTATAACATGTGAGTTAATAGTCGATATAAATTATGATTATTGAATATATTGCTGGTTTCATCAAATAAGAACGTTTTGAGAATCCACAGACGCGAATTCGCTAATTCGCTAAAGTTTGACTGATACGTCGAGAATTTCGACTTAATATTTTGTATGAACATGGCAACAATACACTTTTATAGAAATACTACTGTTATCCCCCAGAGGGCACAGCTGATGAACATTTATGATTCTTGCAGCAATACACTGCGGTCGTTTGAATGAGCCAAATCATGGAAGCAAGCAAGGCAGCAATGACGTGGTTGACTCTGTTGTGTCGTTCGCTTGTGATCGCGGCTATCGACTCCAAGGATCGACGAGACGAACGTGTACCACACAAGGGACATGGACCGGTTCGACAACCTATTGTGCCGGTTAGTTATAAACCCAATATGTGTTATATGTCTATCTTGGTGTCTGTCTCTAATGTTGTGTCTGTTCTCGCCTTTCTTACTAATAACTTAAACTACACTGCGACAGGGTTTGAATAAATGTACTGCATACAGTAAAAGGTTGCGACAGATATGACTTTTGAACATTTTGCTGATATAATAAAGTAACACGTTTAAAAAATCCACATAGGCGTTTTAGTTTATGTTGAAACGTCGATTTACAAACAGTTATTTGTTATTTATGATTTAACAGTTTCTTCACGTCGACTTAATAATGGCACCAATACACTTTTAAATAAATTACTGCTGTTGTCGTCCATTAAACAGGTGACGAACAACATTTATGATTCTTGCAGCAATACACTGCGGTCCTTTGAATGCGCCATCTCATGGCAGCAAGCAGGGCAGCAATGACGTAGTTGACGCTGTTGTGTCGTTCACTTGTAATCGCGGCTATCGACTCCAAGGATCGACGAGACGAACGTGTACCACACAAGGGACATGGACCGGTTCGACAACCTATTGTACCGGTTAGTTATAAACCCAATATGTGTTCTATGTCTGTCTTGGTGTCTGTGTCTAATGTTGTGTCTGTTCTCCCCATTTCAAACTAATAACTTAAACGACACTGCGACTGGGTTTGAATAAATGAACTGCATACAGTTAAAGGTTGCGACAGATATGAATTTTGAAAATTTTGCTGATATCATAAAGTAACACATTTTAAAACAGAGGCGTTTTAGTTTATGTCGAAACATCGATTTACAAACTGTAATTTATTACTTATAAATTAACAGTTTTTTCACGTCGCCTTGATATTGGCACCAATACATTTTCAAATAAATTAATGCTGTTGTCGTCCACCAAACACTGATGAACAACATTCGTGCTACTTACAGCAATACACTGCGGTACTTTGAATGCGCCATCTCATGGAAGCAAGCAAGGCAGCAATGACGTGGTCGACTCTGTTGTGTCGTTCACTTGTTATCGCGGCTATCGACTCCAAGGATCGGCGAGACGAACGTGTACCACACAAGGGATATGGGACGGTGCAGCACCCAATTGTGTCGGTCAGTTGTAGACCCAGTATGTGTTTTATAATTTAGCAGCAGGTGCTCTAAATGGTCTCATCAAGTAAATCTTTTGCGCTTCTTTATCGGCCTTAGTCTATGTCCATCTATGTGTCTGTCTGTAACGGTGAGTTTCTTCTCACCACATCAAGTTCATAACACAAGTTCATAACACAACCCGCATTGTACCTGTTTGAAATAAACTAAAACTCTAACCTTTTAATTAAGGGTTGTGATATGTACGGAATTTGTAATATATTGCTGATATAATCCAATAGCACTTATTGAGAAACGACACAAATGTGGTAGTTAAAATAATTGGTTAAGTGGAATTGTCGATTTACTAATTGTTTGAATTACAAACGGACACTTTTGATAAGCGAAGTAGAAATTGAAACATAATATTTATGTACATACACACTGCAACAATGTGATTACATAACTATACTACTGTCCTCCGCCAAACAGCTGCTACACAACATTTATAATTGTTATAGAAATACACTGCGGACCTTTGAATGCCCCATCTCACGGAAGCAAGCAAGGCAGCAATGACGTGGTTGATTCGGTTGTGACGTTCTCATGTGATCACGGCTATCGATTCCGAGGATCGGCGAGACGAACGTGTACCACACAAGGGACATGGGACGGCGTCGAATTCAGTTGTGTCGGTCAGTTGTAGATCCATTATGTGATTGATTATTTACCAGGTGTCGTATCACACGTATGTTTTGTCTGTCTGTCTGTCTGTCTGTCTGTCTGTCTGTCTGTCTGTCTGTCTGTCTGTCTGTCTGTCTGTCTGTCTGTCTGTCTGTCTGTCTGTCTGTCTGTCTGTCTGTCTGTCTGTCTGTCTGTCTGTCTGTCTGTCTGTCTGTCTGTCTGTCTGTCTGTCTGTCTGTCTGTCTGTCTGTCTGTCTGTCTGTCTGTCTGTCTGTCTGTCTGTCTGTCTGTCTGTCTGTCTGTCTGTCTGTCTGTCTGTCTGTCTGTCTGTCTGTCTGTCTGTCTTGGTGTCTGTCTCTCTTTCTGCGCGGGCGTACGTGCGTGCGTGCGTGCGTGCGTGCATGCGTGCGTGTGTGAATGTATATATATATATATATATATATATATATATATATATATATATATATATATGTATGTATGTATGTATGCATGTATGATGCATGCATGCATGCATGTATGTATGTATGTATGTACGTGTACGTATGTATGTATGTATGTATGTATGTATGTATGTATGTATGTATGTATGTATGTATGTATGTATGTATGTATGTATGTATGTATGTATGTATGTATGTATGTATGTATGTATGTATGATATGCATGCATGCATGCATGTATGTATGTATGTATGTATATATGTATGTACGGCTGTATGTCTTCTTCATCTTTCTGCAAATATGTTGCTCTGTCTCTTAGTGTCGATGTGTGGTTCTTTGTCTGTCTGTCTGTCACAAATTGAATGGTGGTTACGTATTACATCCAAGTGGCAAATTGCTGTACGGTTAACCTACGTACGTGGCAATCAATCATTAACAACCTTGCAACCCGCGGTCTGCCCTAGACTACGTGTTACCAGATTGGATATGTGCATCATCGCCACTGCGGGATATGTTGATCAAGTCTCAACTGGTATCTTACTGGGATATGGTTCCTTTTATCATCAGCAATATTATATTGCACATATAAAAACATTGGTGGAAAATGTGTTTATATATCAATACTGTATCAATAATATACTGCTATCGTTGGTTCCAGAGATACACTGCGGTGATTTGGCGGCGCCGTCCAATGGAACCAAACAAGGCTCCAGTGACGTAGTTGACTCGACAATGGCGTTTTCTTGCGATGTTGGATTTCGTCTGGAAGGTTCTGAGCAGCGACACTGCACAGAGGACGGACACTGGAACGGAACGAAAGCAACTTGTCGTAAGTGTTGCCAATGAATGCATTTTTTGTTTTTTCATCTCAAAAATTCAAATTTTACCACATCGTCATCGAGAATACGCAGTTGTCGGCCTTGGGTCTCCCTCCGCCTGTTGCTTCGTAGACACTGTGCAGAGCAGTGCACAGTACAAATGGGGTTTTCGTTTACTCGTCGTAATTGCAGCATGGAAGAAACAATGAGACACATCTTTCTACTATTTATGGTATCTAATTAGGGTTTACATCGCTTGTGACATCATGCACTGTTCAATTAGCGTACCAATACCAGAATAACCATATCGACATAATCTGATGTTTAGGCTCTACTGGAATACATCCAATATACAGGTCTACTAAACGCGTGTTAACTGTTCTGAATGATATAATCGGTCAGGTGGTTTTTATTACCACGGCACGTGTCCTTTCCATGACTGTATTACAGGTCACAGTGACAAATGCACACACATTAGTTAACATAAGACTCGAGGCAATCTGACTCACTATTTGAAATATTACATCTATATGCTTCCCAGAGAAGTTGAGATGGTGTTTGAATGAACAGGTCTGCCAGGGAAATATAGTGTAAAGGACATTGATCTACATAAGAACTTACCTTTACCTCTACCTTTTTACAGCTATATTATATACAATGTTATATATATATATATATATATATATATATATATATATATATATATATATATATATGCATTCTAATTAACCATTTGCCTGTGTGCAAAAACACGACCATTCGGTAACAACGCCATTTCTTCACGCCACCTCACGCACTGATATTTGATAAACAAACCATTTTCGTTCCGCCTGACTGCTCGCTACACGTGACACCTTGCTAGCCGGGGGCATCGTAGTGCATTATCTCATCATGGCTATTTGTTACCAGTTTGGCACTCCTGTGCCCAATTCACGATCGTGTTTTCTTTGATTTTGTGATCAGTAAACCCCGGTTTAGCTATCGCAAACGAATAAGCACACCTGTTAAGTCATGTGAAAGAAAACAGTAGTCATGGCAGATAAAAAACCTGAAAATTATCCAGAAAATCGTAATCTCTACATACATGTAAATGCCCATTGACGCGTGTAATAAAAACAAGTTTGCACGCAGAGAAGATCTGTGAAATGTGATGTAATCGACCGTAACGCGCTTCTGCGGTGTCACAAAAACGAACAACCCGAAAGAGAGGCACCACTCACGCTATAAGTATCAGTCAAAAAGTGAACAAGGGCGATGTGTGGCGCCGCTATCCAGGAGAATACGATGTCGCGCTTACATTTTCCCGGTCGTTACAAACGTTCCGATTGATGTTTCTGCGCATGCACGATAAATGTAAAATAAATGATAAATGTTTCGTGCAGCGAAACGACAAGGCATCATTGGTATAAATGCCACGGGTAGTTCGTTAACTCTTCTGTGATGATAACTGTGAAGAGTTGCTTAACATGTCGTCCAACACAATAACATCTTACGTTTTTTTAAATCACTGTCACGGATTATGGCGCAAGATAGTCACGTGATTTACGCTTGCCATCAAAACATGCTTCAAAACTTGTTTGCCTCGTGTTAATTTGCGACAATTAACTTTGCTGAGATGCTATATATATATATATATATATATATATATATATATATATATATATATATATATATATATATATATATATATATATATATATATATATATATATATATATAAAACTTTTTCTATACGAACAACCCGTAGTATTTATACTATACATGCATTAATTGTCCTTTCGCTGCACATTGATGATTTTACATTTATCGCGCATGCGCAGAAACGTTAATCGGAACGTTTATAACGCCGGAAAAATGTAAGCGCACAACGTAATGGAGCTATTTTTTCAACACGAAATTTTTGAGTTTAAATTTAGAGTAGACCCTAAATATTTCTCAGATTTATCGAACCTGTTATTATCGCATTTGTGATTAACGGCGTGCGTCGGTAGGACTATTTGTCGCTTTCTGTTGCCAAAACTATTGCAAATGAACTAGTCACAATATTTGGTAGACTGGACTATTATAATGCCATTTTTCACAATAATGACTGTTGCCCTTATAGCTGGGATATCACAAAATTACAGCATGTTCAGACTTGGTTAGCAAGGGTTGAGACTAATAACGTCTCTGCATCAGCTTTTTGTCCGAAATTGTAGTCCCTATCACCTTTAATAAGATACGCACTGTTCCTTGTCACGTTTACATCAAGGCACTTACATGTATGCAACCATCGTATGGATTCATTGCTTATTCCTTTAAGATAGCCTATCAAGCTTCGATCATATAGTTCGGGTTTAATTATTGTCCCCACAGTAAATATTGATACTGGAACTACGTTTTTTCTCCATAGCTGCACATATTCTTTTAAATATGCCTGCTTCTAGTGTTATGATCAGTTGAGAATATTGTCCAATTCCGCCGTCATTATAATAAAAACGTATCTTTATAACCTTCCTATTAACTGTGGCGTATCAATCCATCTGTTGACAATTGGAATGTTGATCGACTCTGAGGTTGATCAAAACTTTTGTTTTGATGCGCCTCTGCATTTAGTTTAAAATTCCAAGGATTCGGGCCCATTTAATCTGTCTGTCACCGGTGCACCGGCTGCCTATTTAACTGTTTCAACAGTTTTATTTACCGATAGTCTAGTATAAATGCAATCTTGAAGATACAATCTTTTGTATCTTAGAATGCAAAGTTACACATCTAGATGAATTCACATTGTGCTCTCTTTCATGTACGTAGTTAACCCTAAAGTGGCGACACCTACAGAGTTCCCTCTGAAACTAATGTAGGCCTGGGGTGGCTATACGCGTAAAAGGAGCGAGTTTCATGTAGTCTATCTGTTCATTTTTTGTGTTATTATAAGTTTACTTTTGAATAGTTTTTATAACACAATATTAACTGATAAAAAGGTATCCTGATTTAATTTGCTAATTCAAAATCGGCCTGATAACCAACCAGTGCCTCTACCCTAATCTGGGATAAGGCCGCCCTGTCGGAGACACCGGCAATTCCGGTAATGGCTTCTTGCTAACCACTCACATACATTTGTATTTATCTTTGTGTTAATACAAGTTCAATGTGAATACTTTTCACAGGATATCATTATCTTGTAAAAGAGTATCGTTATTTTAATTTTATTTCAGCGTCTCTACCCTAATCTGGGGTAACGCCGCCCTAGCCTCTGTTATCCAGGCTCCGTGAGGTGGCAGCACTTTTAAGCCTCTCAACACTGCCTGGGGAAACTAATGCTCTGCATTTGTTAACCGCCAGGGCGGCCTTAAGGTAGAGACGCTGATTGGCTCCCAGGCCAACTATGAAATAAAAAATTAAATAACGATATACTTTTACAAGATAATGATATCCTATGAAAAATATTCAACATTGAACTTATATTAACACAAACATAAGTAGAAATTCAAAGTTACTGTTGTTTATAAAATAAGAATTACGGCAGGATTAACCAGTATCCGTGAGGTGACAGCATTGTTTAGCCCCATACGGATAACATACAAATTAAATAACGATACCTTTTTAATCAAATAATGCTGTATTATATTAAACAAAACTATTCAAAATTAAACTTAGATTAAACACAAAATAAATAATAATACATTTTTGCAGTTGTTTATAAAAAATATAAATTACGGCAGGATTAACCAGTGTCAATGAGGTAGCAGCATTGTATAGATCACGCGGATAAAATTTATAATATTTAATATTCAAAAGCCGGCAGAATCACAGACTGTCTTCTCGGCGTAGTTCAGCAGCCGACCGACAGGCGGTTAAGCGAGAAGGCCGCCCTGGCAGTTACAATGGCAGCCCGTTAGGGAGGCAGAGTTGAGGGGTTGAAAAGTGCTGCCACCTCACGGAGCCTGGGTAACCGAGGCTAGGCGTTGAGGGGCTGAAACGTGCTGCCATCTCACGGATTCTGGTTAATCGAGGCTATGTAGATAAATGAAACAACGCAAAAAGTCGTAAAAGCAATCTAAAAAAACAAGCGTAAAACGGTATCGTTTCCCATTAAGCCCGTAATTTTTATTTAGCCATAATTGTATCAATACCGAACGACAACAAAATTATTATACGCCAACCACAAATTTATTTGAGTTCTGCGTCACAGCTTTTGCGATCCAATCAGATTTACATTTCCAGTTCGACTTCGGGTAAGCCGGACGCCAAATATGGATATAAAATGTGGTGTAAGTACAAACGCCGGTTGATTTCGTACACAAATAGTTGTAGCAGTTAAACAAAATTAACGTTACAGAGTAGTATGTAGCTATACATGTTTACACATGCTTATGAAAAAGTTGAGTTATAAATTACGCCTACCGGGAAGTGGGTCACCATCAAGACATCTCACATGGTCATGCCTCAGACTCAGTCATGGGCGGCCTTGGCTCCTGTTGGCATTGCCATTGCGTTTGCCTTGGCATGGCGTTTTCAGTTCTCGAATCTGGCTAAGGTTAAGCACAAATGTGGAATTGTCAAAATACTACTATAATAGCACTATTTACATAGTTTTAACGTCTGTTATTAATCACTATTAACCTCAGCAGAACGAACATATAGTCAGTGCGTGCACAAATGTGACACTGACAGTGACAACGAGGAAATCCCGGGTCACAGACACACTCATTAGTCATTACCTCATACACAGATACAGGACAGGCTGTTTTCGAGCCATTTTTAGAAATGACATTTTTCAAGCTTCGCAGTGAAACTATCTATAGGTCAGCCCAACTGTATCACACACGAACAATTGCCAAGCCCAAGGCAAATGTAAAAAAAAGATTAATTAATAAATTGTAGGCATGTAACACAGAATATAACGTGCGACCACTCGGTTTCTGCCCTTGTCCACAATAATATTAATATAATATGTACCTTTCATAACAAATTTTTGAAGTAATTCTTCAGCAAATATAAATATTATTAATCAGAATCACTTTTACATCAATGGCATGCACAACAATTGTCATATAAGTTGTTTGTAGAGAAATATAATATTTCTAAGACAACAATAACTTCACACACCACATGGACGCACTCAGTTTCAGCCTAAATTCTGCCTCGGGCTCATAGTGATAAGAATTATCAGATGTGACAAATCCAACCCAAAACAAAGACGGAAAATGCACCACTCTTGCTAAACATAGGCTGAAAAGTTAAGCCAGGACAGTTAGTAGTGCCACCTTATGGCTATCTAAGAGACTATGCAGCAGATAATAAAGTTTATTTCTTTGTGGCAGCCACGGCGGCTGAAAAGTATAAGAGCATTACAACTAGTTGATAAAACAACTAATTAAAGGGGAGGGGAAACGCTTGAACAAACATTGACATAACATAGGAACAATCTATTTGCAGGTTATTTAATTGACAAAGATTTGATGAACACGGAGCCACGATATATTTTAAATAATTTTTCAAACTTAAATTGGATATATCATTGACCACTGGGTGCCACCATATTATGCTGTATGACTGTAATGACTTATGTCATGCATCTTCGAAGGGTCGGAAGTTTGCTAATTTTAATGAAATATAAAATATATGATATTTGGGTATGTGTAGATTCATAATTAAGACAGTCAGGCATGCCATATTTGCTTTGATAATACACAATATTATTCATATATATCAAATAGACACAACAGTTAATTGAACCATCAATATTTAGCTTGCAATCAATGTCTGAAAAACTTCTCGTATATAAAAGATTTAAAAAATTAAATTTGGGGCATCCAGACGTATGCCATTTTTGTGGTAAAGGAAGCTCGGAAGGATATTGGGACTTATTAGTTATTTGAGTTATAGAAATGAACTAACACCAAGAAAAAGTTTTGTGATATTACAAGCTACGCCTTATCGACCTTTTTGGGTCGGAAGGTGGTCATTTTTAAAGAAATATAATAACGTACCATCTTTGCACATGTATAGATCCATAATTAAGGCAGCCAGACCTGCCATAGTTCTCATATGTGCACATATATATGTTCTGGTTCCAAATATGTACAATTTGGGTCTAAGGTGTATGTATTCTGCTTACAATCAGGGTCTAAAATCCCTCCTGTGAGTTATATTTTGAATAAATCATGATGTTTATCGACTTGTTGCACATTAACCATATGGTATATTTATGTTCTAATTGTAGTTATGCAATCTTTATATTATAGAGAACAACTCCAAACAATGTTATTGACACAGGCTAAAAAGTGCATAAGATATTGAGTAGTGAAATGTGAATAAAATTATTTATTTTTAACAAGCTGTCAAAAAAGTCTAAGTCCCAAATTTCAAACTGCCGTAACGTGAAAACTATTTAAGCTAGAACGCTCACATTTTGGATTCTTGCTAATCTTTCCAAAGGTTTTCACCATACTGATCTATTCAAAAATCTAAGAGATGACAGCAACCCCATTGGTTGCGTTCACACGGAATGACCTGGTTTGCAAAAAGCTATACATATTAATTGTTTTGGCTTATAGGGTATATATATAGTCTTGAATATATATGTGAAAAATTATTGTTATGTTAGAATGTAAAGTTACATATCTAGATGAGTAAATATTGGGTCTCAGCAAACATGATGGCTTCTATCAAAAAGAGCATAATACTTCTGTTGCTAGATATTCATGAATTGCTAATCTTGGCAGATGACACCATTTTTGTACCTAACCATAGGTATTCTGATAGCTTGCCAAGAAAACCGCTCATCATTTTTATTATTGGATTATTTTATATTTAAAAACATAACAAATGTTTGTCAGTTTGAATAAGGACCATTTCAATACCCTCCTGTTTGAATGTAAGAATTAGGTTTTTCCATATGGATATTTGCTTCAGCTATATTGTCCCACATTGTTCTGGAAACATGATACCTTTTTATAAGTAAACTGTTCTACATAGGAAAATTTGTATGTACGAATTATCCATGCATGTAATGTCATCTCTGGTTAAATGATAGGTGAGCCAAACAGAATAAAATAAATGACGAGTTTGACTAATCCTTGGTTTGAATGTGTTGGCATCATAACGCGACACATTGATCACTGTAAAAAGTCCACCTTCTGGATGTGTCGATCATCCTGGCTGAATGCAAAACACTTCTTGGCAAATAAAATCAGCCAAATTTGTAACTGATTCGTGAAATGTATAATTTTGGCTTATTCTCACAAATACAGTGAATTTTTATCAATGAAAAAAATATTGAATGGTTTTTTATATCACTTGTGTGCAGAGAGACATGGGTGTGTCAGACCTTTCTGATTGATACAGTGTAAAGAATTAGCTGTTGTTGAGAATATCTGTTGAATTCTGTTCTTAATAAATTATTTGCTATTTCAGGATACCCCAGTTTGCCCAAACTACCAGAAATTCAGCTGGTGGTGAAAGAAAATGCTGCTGCTAATGGCACAGATGACTTCAGTGTCTTCAGTCTGAAGTGTGATGTTTCCACAACAAATGAAACAGATATAAAGTATGAACTCCAGTGGGTTATCAATGGCGCTGTCAGTAAGGCAAACACGTTCACTTCATTCAATACCACGGATGGAATGTTTGAATCGGTGCTGTCTGGAGATTCTCTTAAATCTCTCCAGAAGATTGACCAGGTCAGTGATCTCTTCATAACATATATATTTAATATGTTTTTAATTATTGCTTTACATACATTTATTTTATTGTACAGTACATCAATCTGGTCTGCAGGAATTAGCACTAAATAAATACTGTATTATATTTTAATATTATAACTACATGGAATTATTGGCAGCTTAATGGTTAAAAAATAGGCAGTCCGATACTGCACTAAATCTGGCATATTTTTAATTCTGACCCCATTCCACACTGTAAGATACCCAAGGGAATGCTGTAACAAATCATGCTGTAAAATGTAAGTCTAGTGCTAGACACTAAAATAACTGTGTACTTATGTCTTATCTGGCCTAAATAAAACTATTTTAGTAATGATATGACAAATGATGATGATGTACACATGTATGCTTTTCGTGTAGGCTTTGACATGCACGTGTCCACCAAAATAATATGTGACTGGCAACAATGTTATCCTCCCTAAAGCCCTGGTTGAAATTACACATCATACATTTGCTATTCTATTTCAAGTATTTCTACAATGACATGTATATTTTAGATATGAATAAAATATAAGAAATAAGTAATACATTGAATAGTATGCTAACTTTGTAACTTGTAAGAGCATCTCCAAGGTGCCGAGGTGCATTCGCCTCTTTCGTCGTTAGTGTACTTGGACAATTGGCCTCTGACATATCTACCAACTGGCGGTGCATTTATAGAATATAAGAATATTTTTTTCAAGTTACCTGATAATTACATAATTGCAATAATCTATGAATTCCTAATTAATGTGAAAATAAAGAATTGTGTAACCATGAAATCGAGATAACTGCGTAACCGTGAAAAAATTCTGCAGATGACCCCTCTGTAAACATGTACCGTAAAGGCGATAGTTGATGCCCCTGGTTTTGGTTCTATGGGTGGGAGCAAACCCATCTTTAAAAATATCCATTGTTTGTTAATTTTCCAGATCATTTGCCGTGTTTACACATGTTTTGAGGGCACATGTAACGAGGTCAGATTTCCTACTGATAGTCGTCTGTACAAGCCAGCAGTTGAGGTATGTACCCTCAACAATATTGACGCTTTAATTTGATAAAAAAACATACCATAAAAATCTTTGCTCTTTAATTGTGTATTAGTAAGTAGGAAAATGGTATGATATTTTCAAGTAACCAATACCATAACCTTTGGTTGTCATTATAATTTAAGATGTAACAAAAGTAACTTTGACAACAAAGGTCTCCTACTATAATAGTGGTATGTTTATATACTAAGGTGCTAAAAGTATTTTTTAAATAATAATTATTTTAAGTAATGACAAGTAATGTAATGACAATGTAGAGTTTTACTGATATGGCTGATTCCCACAGTGTAATTATCATCCTATGACCAAATACCCTATGATGTTACAATATACATATTCTTACAGGTGTTGACCACGTCCCTGTGATGTTAAGTGATACTTGTGCCTATAGCTGATGACTAAAGGTTCTGTGATAATATATTTTATATATGTGCTCCTGCAGGTGATGACCAAGAGCCCACTGACAGTGTCAGAGGGAGGAGACGTTGAGTACATTGAGATCACTGTGACACTTCCCCCACGATTCATTTGTGCGTCATCTGAAACTCTTGCCTCAGTGAATGGCACGTGTGAGATAACAGTCTTCGGGATACTAGGGATTGAATCTGGAGACAGGAAATGCTCAGACGGAACAAATATCCCCCAGGCTGTGATTGGCTGGCCGCACTCCTATGTTGATGATGTCATTGTTCCTTGTGGGGTCAAGGTCACGGAGATGAACTGGTTCCATGTTCTGCGGTTGTCCGTCAAGGCCAAGGTGGATTTGATTAAGGACAGGAACTACAAGCGGCAATTAACCATCAGTCAGAAAGTATCTGTCAGCACCATGGCAATTACTACAGACCTCAAGGTTATTGAGGTGGGTGTGTTTTCAGAAACCATTATAAATGCTGCTGTTGCAGAATGTTCTGTACATTTATTTTCTTTGATTTTAGAAATGACATGAAGTGATACATTTGCTGGAAAAAACACATTTAATCAACAAATAACTTTGTGGGGTAACACAAATAATCAGATGAGGTTTGATTATTTGTGCTCACTCACCGTTTGAGAACGATTAGAAGGGATGCAGATGCACTAGTTTACATATATTTCACACATATACTGATTTTAGCAAATTGAAAATTTTAAACTACCGGTGTGTGTGTGCGTGCGTGCGTGCGTGCGTGCGTGCGTGCGTGCGTGCGTGCGTGCGTGCGTGCGTGCGTGCGTGTGTGTGTGTTCAGTTTTAAAACAATTTAAACATTCATCTGGTATTCCATCACAACTGCACATCTGGGTTATATATATATTTATATAATTATATAATATATATTACTATCCTACCTTTGGAGGATTGTAAATGAATGTATTTCCTCTCAGGTTCTGAGGCCCACTCACTTATTTCTGTATTTCGTCACTTATTAGAGTTACCATTATCACATAAAAACAACAATTTTTATTTTGAGTACAAAATTGTGCATTTGCCACGTGTTGAAGAAGAACCGAAACTGTTGAGTGGTTACCTCAGGTACAAGCTACTTCTCCAGATATTTGTCAGTGTCTCCTTACGCAATGATCCAACCACTCTCTGGGTCTAACCTTGGGCATGTTTTTTCATTCTACAATGCTCCAGTTCACTCAGGTATATGAATGAGTACCTGGCTGTAGACAGTGGTGGCTATTTATGTATAACTAGTCTGCACATTAATTGCAGTGTGTCTCGATGTTTCCCAGATATGCTGAGATGGTGTTTGATTGAATAGATCTGCCAGGGAAGTAGATTGTAAAGTGTTTTGAGCATTCCTGAGGACTGGATACTATATAATAAGTTACATTTACTCTTACTTTACTTGTGATAAGTGTATCTCGACCATTTCAGGTGACGGTAACAAACACAGACCGTGGGTTGTCATGCTCAGCAACTGGTGACCCCCACTACCATACTTTTGATAGAGCGTGAGTGAAACTTGCTTGTTTGGGGCAATGATGTATAATCTGGCGTGCCAACTGAACATTCAATGCCAGCCTGCCTAACGATATCCAGGCGTCCGAGGATCATAATTTGTTATCCCTATGTATTAGACCATCCAATTTTTATAACTAGGTGAATCAGTCAGAATCCTTAGTTATGTAAAATGACATAACTGCCGCACATGCATCGTTACTGTTCAATGCCTAATTGACAGACTCAAATTGATGTCAACTGAGTAGTGACATATATCCACAAGTTAACAAATCGCCGTTCTTAATGTCTTTGGTGACATTACCCTATGTAACAGTGATGACCCAGATAAATGTTTCTGATTCAAATTGCTTTTTATTGTGATGAACATTATTTTATACCAGTATCATTTGTCTTATCCAATTTTTATCTGGACAGCAATAATTAATACTTAATTTGGAGCAGTTCATTAAAACTTGCTATGTTCCAATCCACCACCTGTGGATCTTGATTCACCACCTGTGGCTATTGACCATGCACTGATGTCATGTGTTAGTTTTTACTGTCCATTTAAATCTTGGAGCCCTGAACAATATTTTGTATTGTTAACATTGTAGCTGTTTGTTTTTGTTTATTTGTACTAGTTGTTGCGATCAGTTTGTGTTAAGAACCTGTACCATCAGCATGTCAAGCAGGAAGCACTAATAAGATCTTCGAATCTGCCTGTCCAAAATTTTTTCCTGAACTGAATTCCACTTTTTGGAAAAGCTAGCTCGTTCCTGTAGATTTTATAATTAGTAATGCATGCAACTTTTTATAATTATTACAATTACATGTTATCATTGAACTTGGTATATTGACAGTATATAATTGCAGATTTTGTTTAGTAAATTATTGTATCTGCTGCTGGGAAGTGTGTGTGTGTGTGTGCGTGCGTGCGTGCGTGCGTGCGTGCGTGCGTGCGTGCGTGCGTGCGTGCGTGCGTGCGTGCGTGCGTGCGTGTGCGTGCGTGCGTGCGTGCGTGTATGTGTGTTCATAATCTTCATAGTTACATTGCTTGTTTAATGCACTAAAGTATGGCCATCCTGCATCCTGTCATATTATTATTGCTGACTACCTCAACAATAATATAAAATCTCCTGTGATACTTATAAACCAATATAACGGTGAATGTAGAAAGTAATGTTAATATATAAAAATGTCCATTTGCCATGTTCCTTTATTAGAAAAAACATTAAATGTATCCACCATTTATGAATGCTTTCAGATATTTTGACAACTACATCGAGGGTGAACTGGTAATGTACAGACACAAGACACTGCCATACGCTGTGCACACTTTCCAGCGACGATGTTATAATCATGCAGCGTGCCACTGCACCATTGCTATCCGTTCTGGTGATGATGTTGTCATCATCAACAACTGTGGCCCTGGTGGAATGCAAGTGTCAAGGATACCACAGATTGAAGTACGACTGTACTTGAACGGTGTTCTGACGCCAGGGACAAAAATTGAACAGTACAATGGCGGTACTACGTATAAAGTAAGTGTTGATTTCTTACATAGCATTTTAAGTTGGCGTTCATGGGTACATTGATCCGGTTACTGTATATGACTTTAAATATTTCTGTTTTTTACTGCTAATGTTTATATCGGTACTACTAGTGGTCAACAACAATATATTTTGTTAAATATTCTTGTCGTAAAAACATACATTTATCTATAATTAATGCTAGATGGACCATATGCTGGAAATCAGCCAACTTAGCCAATTTTTCTTTCTTCGTAACCCTTAATAATGTGTAACTATTCTGTTAGCCATTTTATGGCTACTAATAATGTATGAATGAAACGCACCTGAGAGCAGTCTTGGTTAATCATGACTCATTACTAAGGACTAGACAAAAGTGGCCTGAATAGAGAGGTGACCCTATTAACAGATTAATTTATATAGCTTAGTGTTATAAAAATTATTTGGGACTGTCCAAGGGTGATATTAATTTGCAAGGTACTACTGAGGTAACTATAACACAGTGGTCTTCTGTAAATACTTCTATTATTATTATTATTATTATTATATACACCTGTATATATATATATATATATACACACACGCACACACGCACGCATGCACGCACACACACAGTGAAAGGAAGCAACATGTTTTGCAGGTGAGACTGCCCACTGGAACTGTGGTCCACGTACATGGAAGAGGCTCAGGCTACATGAACACTTTCATCTATCTGTCGGCAGCTGACTATAATCAAGTTGAAGGTAGGACCATGCCCGGTGAAGACAGTGAGGGGTGAAACAGTGAAGCAAAGGGGGTAGATAGGATATGTGTGAAATAGTTATTCTTGTGAAGCTGGGATGTAAATATGGTTTTAAACAGTGATTGGTGTGAAGTAAAATAGTGTAAATAGGACATGGTGAGTCTAGGGTGTAAATATGACATGCTTAAAAAGACTGGTGTGAATTGTGTGGTGTTAGCAGAATGTGATTAAAATAGGGATGTATATTATATACAGATGTGAATAGGGGTGTAAACAGGACACACATGAGATAGGGATAGGTGTAAATATGACAGGTGTAAAGGGACAGATGTTACTCGAATGTGTGAAATGGACAAGTGTAAAACAGAAATAGTTGTGAATATATAGTTTAAATATAACCCACAGTAATGTTGTGTAAAGTATAAATCTGGGTGGACACAGGACAGATGTTATTTACGTGTGAGCATGGACCTGATGTATTTTGTGACAGTGTGTATGATAATGAACATTGTCAGTCTTATGACAATGTAAAAAGTGTCCTGTTCATCCTTCAGGCATGTGTGGGTCGGCTGATGGCAACCCAAGCAATGACTTTTATGGTGGAAGAATTCCGGCTGATTGGATCAAAACCTGGAGGTAAATAAATAAATAAATCACTGGTTAAGTAGTAATTAATAGATGGAGCTCTTTGTCCTTTGTTGGAAATCCCTGGAGATGGACACTCAGAATAAGAAACCAGGGCAATCAGAGATGGCTCTCCATCCTAGGCTGGAAATCCGTCTAGAAGATGAATACTCTGAACAATAAATCTGCACCAGACAAGGTGATCCCTCAAGTGGTAGACACTGCACCTTTGGGACCTTGAGCATCAATAGGGGAGAAGATAAGGTGGGGAGGGAGGGACCTCCACAACCCCTTTTCACCATAAACCTTCCCTGTGTAAATAAATCACACTCTAAAGCATTGCTTCAATATGTAATAAGGCCTGTTTTATGATTATATGGCTCACTCCTCATCATTTCTCCTAATAACAGAGTCGAACAGAAGGACTCGCTGTACTTTGGCTCTTGCAAGAAACTGGTGACAACTTCAATAACATCAAGTCATCTAACGTCAGTAGTAGCAGGTATTCCAACCTACTGTGACTGCACAAGTGACATGCAGACATGTGCCCCCGGCCGTGATGTTGTCAACTGTGTGTCATCCACCAGCACTAGCAAAGGTAGGCAGTTATCTGGCATTTGTTTCTATTCTATTTGTTGACCCAATACACATAGTCTCGCTTAACTGACAGTCGGTCGGCTGCAGAACTACGCCAAGAAGACAGTCTTGTGAGTCTCCCGGCTTTTGAAAATTTATCCGTGTGATCTATACAATGCTGCCACCTCACGGACATTGGTTAATCCTGCCATAATTTCTATTATAAACAACAGCAAATTTGTATTTCTATTTATTTTGTGTTAATATAAGTTAACTTTTTAATAGTTTTTATAATACTGCCTTATTTTATAAAAAGGTATCCTTAATTAATTTATATGTTATCCGTGTGATGTTAAACAATGCCGCCACGTCACGGATACTGGTTAATCCTGCAATAATTCTTATTTATAAACAACTGTAAATTTGAATTTTTACCTATTTTTGTGTTAATATAAGTTCAATTTTTGAATACTTAGTAAAAGTAAATCGTTATTTTTATTTCATACTTGGCCTGATAGCCAATCAGCATCTCTACCCTAATCTGGGGTAAGGCCGCCCTGGCAGTTAACAAATACAGAGCATTAGTTTCCGCAGGCAGAGTAGAGGGGCTTAAAAGTGCTGCCACCTCATGGAGCATGGGTAACCAAGGCTACAATACACAGTGATATAGTAATGACACTGACAGTGGTAATGACAATAATGGAAGACAGCTGTCTTTCTCCTCATCATTCTATGTCTTCATCATCCACTGTCCTTATCATTACCTATCCAAATCATCAACTCTTGTCATTATCAACTGTTGTCAACACCCTCAACCCACATTGTCCACTTGTAATTCTGTGTCTTTATATTTTGTTGTCATCATTCTCTAGCTTCATCTTCCACTGTCCCCAACATCACCATTCATCTTCATCCGCTGTCCTCATCATTTTCTGTCACCATTTTCCACATCATCTTTTGTTCAAATCATCATCATGAACAATCATCATCATAGCTACATATCCTTATCATACACTGTTATCATCCACAGTCATTGTCAACTGTCCTCTTCGTCCTGTCTTTATCATCCACTCTCATCATCATCTCCATCTTCCATTGTCCTCATCACATGACATCATTGTATTATGTCCCAAAATCCACTCTCCTCATAATCCTGAGTAAACAGGTATGCTCTTATATAGAGTGGTATCCAATTAATGTGTGAAGATTGTTCATATACAAACATCCAATTGTCTAAAGCAAGGTATTCTTTCACACAGCTGATTTAATTGTAATAGTAATGAGTGAACAAGCTTTCCCAAGGCTCGATGATCGAGGGGACGGTGGTTCGATTCCATTAGTGGTTGCCCTGTCCCAGTGACTGGAGTTGCTTCCTGGTTGGGTGTGTGAGACATGGTCACAGTGTTTACAGAATACACTATACACTGTGTCATCAGACCCACTGGGTCCTAAATGAATGTACACATAATATCTTCTACCCTCGTCTTCCACTATCCTGATAATTCCACGTTTTGTCCTCATCTTCCACTATCCCGATAATTTATGTTGTATATTGTTTACATTGTCACTAATTTAATGTTAAGTCACAAAGCCATCACGGTAACATTGCTGCATTTGTACGGGCACATCTCAACCAAGTGTGGGTATTAAATTGGTGATAAAATATTTCATATTCATATAGGAAATGACATCACATCTATGCTGCTCACTCAAGCATTGCAGCCACTCGGCTGTGACGATGATGATCCACCAGATGAGAAACCCCCTGAGTTTGATCTTGATTTCAATCCTAAGGTATGATGAATTGTGTCAGCTTGAATGCAGCAAGTAAGTCTAAGGTGATTATGTTGGCATCTTAGAATGTATTAAAGCACCAGCTTACAGAATCTTTGTAGCTGATACAAATTATATAATGGCTTTGTAGTCATTTATAAGCAATTAATACATTGAAGAATTCTCTCTGTTGATTCTGTACGATTGCTTATCTGTTATTTCTGCTCACTGTTTTCCACTTATGAATTGACAGACAATTACTGTATAATTTGCATAATAATATGATGCAATTTATTAGATCATACATTATCAATTATCATCATTATGCTATTTAGACTGTTTCTATAAAAGTCGACCTTTTTGGGTGGGCTAGTACGTTTAATCAATTGGCCCCCTGGACCAGTGCAAAACACCTTAACACTATTAGCTTCAAACAGTTATTTTGGTCACTTAATCTGTTTGGTATTACATCTGTATATAGCAAATTGTAAGTAAACAGTGCAATATGGATATGAGATACTGAACAAATTGCATACAATATGGTAATTGTAGGGCCAAATTATGGAGGCATTTCTAATTTCAGTTACAACATATACTTTGTCTATAATGAATGGGTTTACAAAAAAGAAAACTGCAGCTTTATTGAAATTAATTAAAAATAGTTTCTTTATGCTTTATTTAATGAGTATCAATTCAGCAATAAACAGTATGCAACCTAATCCCAAAAAGGAGACTGACTATATCATATCAGGCCAATACCATTTATTAAGTTACAAGAATGATGCTGGGTATATATTATGCTGCTAAACGAATATGTGAGACCAAGCATTAACCTATGTTTGGTGCGTTTTTAGCCAGTCGAATGGCCAACTACTGGCCCTCTCACAAAGACAAAGGTTGAGGAACATTGCCGCCTGAAGATTGAGGGCTCAGTTGTGGGCAAACTGTGTGGAAAACTTCTAAATATCAAGTTTGATATAGAGATCAAAGGGTGTATGGAAGATGTGAAGGTGAGGATGTGAATTAAGTAAACATCCATGCATGCACACATACGCACATGCATGCACGCACGCACGCACACACGCACACACAAATATGCAAACATACACATTTTATTTTTATATCTATGCTAAGCAGATATTTCAGACTTGACTTAAAAGGAAGCTGTATGTTCCTTATTTCCATTTATTAATAAATATTATGTTCTTAAGACTTGATGGTGGATGGCCCACCAAATTATGTTATGTAAGCCTGTAATAATGTACACAGTTTGGAAAATATGATCTCAGAGTGTGTTAAAATGGTAAACAAAATGGCCAGTTTCCAAATAAGCCTTACTCAGGCAATAGTGTAGAGTCAGATTTAGTTATTTGCATGGTATATTCTATGAGTTCAAAGCTGCAAACGCTTGTGCCACTAGACGTCTCAGCAGCATTTTACACAATTGACCATGAAATCATGTTATGCCTCAGAAATGGAACATATGTTCCATGGTTCGTAGCTCCATGTCTCAGTAACACTTTGCCCCTTGTCATGCCTGCTACAGAGTGCCTCAACATGTTCTAGAAGCAACTTAAAACACTGACGCAGTTCATCCAGCTCCCTCTTTTTCCTGGCACTATCATGTCAACAACTGTTCTCACTTTGTTGTTTTCTTCCATTCTCTGCATGTGTCCATACCAGCGTAATCTCATTTTCTCTGACTTTCTCTTGTATGCTATTCACTCCTAGCTCCTTTCTGATGTCCACACTCTTTACTTTGTTACACCTTTAATTCTCAACATCCTCATCATATATATATATATATATATATATATATATTTATGTATACTACCAGAAAGTGAGTTAATGTGTGGTCGTAGCTCGTTTGGTGCAAACAATATGAACACTGGACAACAGTTGTAGTGTGAAAAAAGGGCAAATTTTATTGCCAGATTACCTCAATGTAATCCCAATTACAGCCTAACTACATTATCATAAAACAGCATTACTAATCTTCCTATTTTAAGCAACAAAGGTGAGGGGCCAACCGTAAGCAACAAAGGTGAGGGGCCAACCGCCAAACGTCAATGTAAAAGTACATGTAGGTGTCGCCATCTAGCGAGCACAGCAATCTAACAAAGCACTAATTGTTGGGACGATACATATAGGTAACGCCATCTAGCGAACAGACAATTATGCCAAAAGTGCATAGCACTTAACAAGAGAACCGGATTATAGCGCAGTGAAGATAAAGTATTGCATACGAAATCTGGAAGGAAAGACACATGATAAATGTAACACACGCATAATCTTAGAACATACATAACAATACAGAATATGGAGGCGGAGAGGAGGTGGAGGTATCAAATATTCTGTCACTTGAACTGGTCCGTCTTCGCAGGCGATGAAAGCCGAAGTGAAGACTTTCCCAGCATGCTCTAGCGGGACCAGTCAGTTTCCTTTAAGGGGAGACAAGTCACTCTAGTATCTACATAAATATTATTCTATTAGTAGAATTTCGCATTTATGTATACTACCAGAAAGTGAGTTAATGTGTGGTCGTAGCTCGTTTGGTGCAAACAATATGAACACTGGACAACAGTTGTAGTGTGAAAAAAGGGCAAATTTTATTGCCAGATTACCTCAATGTAATCCCTAACTACATTATCATAAAACAGCATTACTAATCTTCCTATTTTAAGCAACAAAGGTGAGGGGCCAACCGCCACAGACACGGTTCCCTGCGAATAGTGTCCCCCCACCCAAGACCTGGCCTATAGATTCTCTTATGATTTACATTATTACTGAAGAGTATTGTTTAGAGTATTACACAGTAATACTTTCTAGTGGATGACACCTACTGATTGTCTCCCACCTGTAGATTGGCGGTGCTCTTGAGTGGGCGAAAGCTTCCATTGACTCTGCACTTGAGAAATGCAAGGGAGAGTTGGAGGGAAATGAAGACTTCCAAAAACCAGACAACCCTGGTGAAGAAAATCCAACTGTAGCGATTGGTGACAAACTGTGTCCAGGAGATGAGGAGAAAGGCACTTGCAATGGGCAAGGAACCTGCAAACTTGGTATGTGCTTGGTCGTTTTGCATTATGGTTTCTGAAATAATTTTAAATGATAATATCCTAGCAAACATTTAAATGTAGGCATTCGTAATCATGTTGGAGAAGTGATGTTTTAGCCCATTGGACATCTTTGGATAAAGAAGATTGTAATATGCATACCCATTTACTCAGTGTTCACATGTATGCCATACCACACATACAAGTATGTTAATATATTTTCTGTTCTCCTGAAGCAAAGCTGCGGAAAGTAGAAATAAAAGGGAAAAGCTAACTACTGCATATTTATCAGTTAAGTTCCATCTCATTATATTTGTTTGTTGAAAATAAAATTCTTCATGAGATAAGTATATGTGTCTTGGTGTGTATATAGGTGTATGCACATGTAACACACCATTCCGAGGTCCAGAGTGTTCTATTGATGGCGGAATACCTCCTTCAATTGTGAAGAGCGAACTGAACTGCAATGGCTTCTGTCAGAAAGTTGTCATAACAGGAGAAGGATTCTTTGAGTCTGACGCCATGCAGTGTGAGTTCACAAGGATTGAGGTGAGTGGAACAGTCAACACATGGTTGCATGCCATGAGTGTGGCTGTGCTGGTTTACTGACAGTTTATCTCCTCCCTCGCTTGTAACTAAATAACAAAATAGGATGAAATACCAAAATACATTTTCTATTATTTTATACGGTAACAATTGTATTGTAAATATACTTATATTATAATCAACCAAAACGTCTTCATGCCCTTAAAGTCAAGGATTGGGGGACTGCTTCACTAAGATATTATGTTCTTGGGGAAAATCCATCATGGAACTGAATCTGATGAAAATTGTAGTAGTATCTTAAAAATGCGATTCACTAACAGCATTTTAAAATTAATCTTGAGCTGGAGCAATAGCTCATCATAAAAATCGACACAGTTGGTTCAATTAGGCAAAATAGATTGGATAGTTGTTACAAAATTATTGAAAATATATCTCACTGACAATTTGTAAATTGAGGGGTGACAAATTAACAACAACAGTGGTCAAACTTAGTGAAACAGTTCAAAGTGGAAGTCAGATGAAAATGTGGAAATGCAAAAAAATGCATTGTGGATTCTCACTATACAAAACCTTAAAGTAGTTCTGATGGTGAAGTAATTCCAGGAGTGTCTAAACTACCAGGATACTGGGGCTGTATTACATCATGTTATTGTTGTATTTCTGACCACAGGCAAATCATCGTAATACCTCGATACTATGGGCTTTGTGTTTCAGCTGAGTGTCACATCATGGAAGGTGTTGGGTTCGTCACATGTGACAGTTGTGAAAGCGGAGTACATGGGAACCAATCAGATGATGTGTACACTACCTGACCCTAAGGGCAGCTATGTCATCCGTGTGAAGTGCATTGGTGTCCTCTGGTCACCATGGGTGACACTGCTCAACTATGATGACATGTGTCGCACTTGCAGCTTTGGCAGTGATAAAAGATGTGAAATAAAGGTCAGTGTACAATCATGCATGATGTTACAGAGATGATTGCTGTTATAATGATGTGTGATGTTACAGTGGTGCATGGTGTAACTAAGTGCAATGTGTGAAAGTGGTGTATGGTGTTGCAATGATGATTAGTGTCACAGCGGTGCATTGTGATATAAAACCGTGATGTACTGGATACCTCAGTTCACAGCAATGTTGATCAAATTATGACATTTTGGTTGTAACGAGCAAAGATATATGGAGAGCAGGTTTGAAGCCAAGTATTTTGCATACTATGCCAAACTACATGGCTGTTATATCATATATATATGTCCAAGAACATTTCAGTCATAATGATTACCAATAGTATTCTTCAGGTGCCAATGACTAACTATTTGGGAAATACAATGCTGTAAATTGTGGATATAATCACAATGGGTGACCAGTGTTGTGTATCACAGTTGATCAGTTTTATTTCATCTTAAAAATACATAAGCTGTAAGTATTTGAAACATGTATGAAATATACTTGCTGTTTGACAAGTGTAGTTGTCCATATAGAACTTTCAGTACTCATCTTTTTAAATTCTGAAGTATAATTGTATAATTAGAAAGTCTGCATCAGTTCACATTCAAGTAAAGTTGCTTAACCCCAAGCCTACTAGGTGCATTCTTGAAATCCCAAACAGGAAATGATAGCAATAAAACTTCTTATAACTGGTGTGTATTATATACAAAGTCATGTCTTTGTGCAGGCCAACACATGTTACATTGACAACACATGTCAAGTTGATGGAGGGCTGAAACCACAAGACGCCCGGTTGGGTTGTAAGCCTGGCAATAGCCAGGAACAGTGGAGTGTCATAGGAAGTAAGTTGTACTAACCATCTTCTTAAACAATTTGTCAATACATATATGCAGCAAGCCGGACCCAATGGTATCATTAACCAATATCCACAAATCCTAATCATATGTGTTACAAACCACCTGTACCAGCTAGCTCAAAACAGTATTTACAGTTGACACCGTATCGGTGGGGGTCAATCTGCTTTCTCCTAGGAAATAGCTTAGGCCAATCCTCTTGTACACAGCAGGGAAAGATGTCCATTCCAGCGTTTTACAGGGAGGAGGGTGGGTAACAAAATCACAACTTTATTACAATGATTAAATATAAAAATAAATAAACACAAAGTGTTTGTCAAAGACCACATGCTGAACAGATAACCCTCTATCTCTCTTCCCCCTCCCTCTTCCTCTCCACCTATCTCCTTCCCTCTCCCTCTATCTCCCTCCTTTCTCCCCGTCCCTCTGCCTATCCCTCTCCCTCCCTTTACCTCTCTCCCTTCCTCTCCCTGTCTCTCCCTCGATTCCCCTATGTCCCTAATTCTGCTCACCATCTATTAATATTTAAATAAAGAGACCACACATATCAACTTAAACAAATGCAGCTTTTATTATGGTCATATTTTCTTCTTCAGCGTCGTATCCAGTGGGGAAGGTTGCATTGACGGGCTGTGGTGGAATCGTTGACTTGATGGGTCTGGGCACCATCACATCCGTAAACAACACCATCATCGTGTCTGGCCCTGACAACACAGAGAATGGTGCCACAATGTTCACTGGTGCGGCAGAAAGCCAAGTGAAGATTGAGAACACTGCAAAGCTTGACACCAAATATTCATTGTCAATATTCTTGAATATGTATGTTGAAGAATCAGGCTCAGTCGTGAACTACGGCACTGACAGAGGTGTGGGGCTGTACTATGATAAGGCAAATGGAGAAATTGTCTTCCGAGTTGTGAAGCGTAACACTACTGACTTTATTGCTGAGGTAAAGGCGAAGGTTGATGCAAAGAAGTGGTATCACGTTGGAGGTACATATGATTACAACACTGGGAAGACTTACTTGTATATTGACAGCAAACAGGAGGCTGTATCAGACACACCCAAACAAGACATGTTGGCCACAGATTCTACCATCTATCTTGGAGCCATTGCAGGGGTTACCAACAAGTTCAAGGGTCATATGTCATGCGTGCAAATTTTTGACCGGGTGGTAGAGAAGGCTGAGCTTGACAACCTCAAGAAATGCGAGCTGAGTGAGTTAAGTTATTGTTTACACCCAACTTTAAGTATCTACTCAACATACAACCTTTGGTGCTAGTATAATTATTTTCGCTACTGTAATGTCGTAACTTAAAAAAAAAAATTTTGAAACTATGTGGCAAAACCTGAAACCCATATTTGGGCATATCTACTAATATTGACAATTCATGTTTTGTTTGACGTATATTCAAAAAATCATATATTCTTAAATATTGTTTTAAAGGTTTAAATAACAGTTTAATTTGTTTTGAAATTGCAAATACGTTTTATGCAGTAACCAAGCAAGGCCAAAGAAACGGTACCAACATTGGTTACATGAATTACACTGGTACACTTGCAAATATAAGATTTATTTTAATAGAACAGGTTTAAACTGCTGTAAGTCTCTAACTGTTGATATGTTTTTATTAACTACAGGGACCACTTACTGGAAAAAGACCCCAAGGGCTGGTGTCAGTGAATACTACAAAAAACTCAGTAACAAGATACTCTCTGAGTGCAAGAGACTTTGTCGTGATGAGAAGATTTGTCGCTCCTTTACTTGGTCTATTAATAGAAACTGCTACCTGTCAAAATCTGCCAAGTTGTCACAGAAAAAGCCTTCATATAACTACTATGAGCTTGTGGAAGTGGATGGTATGTACTTATATTTTTATATGCTAACTTTGAGGGTGATGTGGAGGTGTCTTCTCCCAGATGCTGATGCAGCGGTCACCTCATTTTATGTTCGGTCACTCCCTAAGGACCATTAGATCTGATACCTGCCAATGAAGTTAAAAATCCCACTACAGTTAAAATTCCTGTTACACCCAATGTTCTTTTCTTCAAGAAAGCCCACTGGCTTTAAGTTAGCTGTAATGTAATTGGCAACAGCAGGTATGAGAAAATCAGCATTAACAAGTTGAAAATAGAACTAATACGGTAGTAGTGATAATTGATGTCCTAGGTATGTTGATTTTTCTGTCATTTTGCTGTTATATTGCAACATGTTTTGATCTTTGTGGTTGTCATAATTACACAAATTTGCATTATACATTATGATCCTGTTCATTCTTTTTCAGCCCTGGAACAACTTACAGGAAGTGAGTATTTCTGGCTATATACTGGTATTGATGTAACTATCTGTTCACTATATTGATGCTGTTTGTATTCATTAATGTTCTGCTGACACAAGTTGCATAAGTCACTATTAAATAGTTTTACCTGTTAATTTATTAATGAATAATGGTTATGCAGACTTATCATTTACTCTGTAGAAATCACTATGCAATATGTCACTTTACTGAGCTTGCTAAATGCTGGTATTTCTTGGAAGAGATAATTAGTTGAATTGAAAATTTGCATTGGCTATCTGGTAAGTGTATGATTGTCCTCACAGACACATTGAATATTGTTCATGAACAAAGGCAGAGGAATATTTTATAAAATACAATTTTGTGCATGTGGATACATTGGTAAAGTATATGATGTAAAGAATTAGCTATAGTTATAAATGTAGACACATGCACGCACACCCGCACGCTCGTACGTACGTATGTATGTGACGTGTTCTAATGAAATGAGTTGTATGTCAGCGAACTTGATTTTCTTTTCTGTCAATTGACAATGCTTATTTCTCATTTATATTATTATTTAGTACATTTCATAGCCTGTTTAGAAACACTACGTAACATTTCACGCATGAATTTTATAAAACAGAACTGATAAATTGCACTTGTTCAGGTCACATTCTTCGGGGTTTCCCTCAACACATGTCGGACATATTTAGTACTACACGAAAGCCCAGAACGCCCTCTTTCGGATTGTTTTAGCAGGAAACCCCTGACATAAACTTTGGCCAATAGCACCGCTTATGCGATAGACCCATCTACAAACAAACATCACTGGACGCAGGGCGGAGATGATAGCGGACCCTGATTGGTTTATAATTGTGACCGCAGGCAGAGTGCACACTTGCTAATTGTAAACAAGCATGATTGATTGGATCGCTGCTAGAAAACATTGCTAAATACTCGGATTACATTGTATTTCAGTAAACAATGAACATGACTTGAGAGTTTATTTAAAAAGCTTCAAATGGAGTAATGGGAGCAAATCGGCCAATTTTGGAATGACGATGTACTCGACCATGTGCTTACGTGACCGGTAACTTCAAGTGTGTTTTCTCCGTTTGAAACTTTCTATCTCAGGCATATTCAGTGTCCAATAAATTTGGCCATGTGTGAGATAGGTCCATTTACAGTGTTGGAAAGCCTAATATATCTTCTTTCCAATTATGTGACCAACTCAAAGTTTTTTGTAATTTTTTTTGACACAACTCATTTTGTTAGACCATGTCACATATAATATAATTTGTTATATATATATATATATATATATATATATATATATATTATTATTAAATATTATTATATATAATTTGATATATATATATATATGTATATATAAATAGATATATATATACAATACATTTTTTGTTGTATCAGAATACCCCAGTTTGCCTGAACTGCCAGAAATTCAACTGGTACAGAAAGAAAATGCTACCGCAAATGGCACAGATGACTTCAGCGTCTTCAGCCTAAAGTGTGAAGTTTCTACCGCAAAAGAAACAAATGTGAAGTATGAACTCCAGTGGGTTATCAATGGAGCTGTCAGAAAGACAAACACAGTCACATCGTCTGAAGCAAGGGGTGGAAAATTTGAGTGGGTGCTGTCCGGTGAATCACTTAAATCCTTCCAGAAGATTGACCAGGTCTGTGTAATTTTCAGAACTCCTGTTTAATATATTGTTTATTATTGTATGATATCGTTATTAAACGGTTACCATGGCCAAGAAGAACATTTTATTTCATTATACATGCAGTGTCTTCATCTACCATTCAGGGATTAGCACTAAATAAATAATGCTATATTATTATAGTTTTATTGACAGTTTAGTGTCTCCACAAAATGTTTAGTATAACACGCCAACAAAAGCAGTTTGAACAAAACCAGTTTATCTTAAAGTCTGACCTTATCCCCACTGCAAACTACCTGTGGAAATGCCTCCTTGAGAAAAATTGATTGGTGAAAAATTCTTTGGATGATGTCAAAGTATGCTGTAAGTGAAACCCATGGTTTGTTGTTTTGTGGATGGAAACAAGTCTACCTTCATATAAAACAATGTGTTGTTAATTTTCCAGATTCTTTGCCGTGTTTACACATGCTTTGAGGGCCAATGTAACACATTCAAATGTCCTACTGAGAGTCTACCATACAAGCCAGGAGTTAAGGTATGTACCGCCAACAATCCTTATTCTTTAATTGTGTAAAAACGTGTTTACTTAACAAACTTTATTCTTCAGTTTTACAAGTTATAGAACAGTGTTGTATTTGTAATGTTACATAAACAAATTGTAACAAAAGGATCATCTCCTTATTGTAATATTTGTACGTGGACAATGGTATTAACATAATTGTTTCATTACATTATTCCTGTTGCAACAGGTAATGATGATAGGTCCTGTGATATTAAATTATACTTGTTCCTGTAGGTGGTGACCAAGGGCCCGCTGACAGTGACAGAGGGAGGGGATGTTGAGTACATCGAGTTCACTGCGACACTTCCCCCACGATTCATTTGTGCATCATCTGAAACACTCGGCTCGACAAATGGCACGTGCGAGATAACAGTCTTTGGGATCCTGGGGATTGAATCTGGAGACAGGAAATGCTTGGACGGAACAAATATCCCCCAGGCTGTGATTGGCTGGCCCCACTCCTACATTGACGATATCATTGTTCCGTGTGGGGTCAAGGTCACGGAGATGAATTGGTTCTTGGTTCTGCGGTTAGCTGTCAAGGCGAAGGTGGATTTGATCAAGGACTCAAACTATAAGCGACATTTAACCATCAGCCAGAAACTATCCATCGGTACAGTGGAGACTACCACAGAACTCAATGTTATCGAGGTGGGTGTCTTTTCATGTTCACGTTTGCCTCATTTCCAGTTACAAAAATTATGAAATGAATGGATGCCATATAACTGCTGTTGCAAAACGACTTGTACACATTTTAGGTAATGTAATGACTAGCAAATTCAAAGTTTTAAACATCATAGCTGGTTGTATTTCAGTTTTAAAAGAGTCACCTGCCATTTTTTATGTGATGCATCAGCAATACATTCGTCGTCATCACATTGTGGCGTTCATGATGATGAAACCATGATGTAATAGTATAGTTCCATCAAAGTTGCACACCTTGGTAGGATCTGTATATTAATGTGCTAATACTGGAGCACTGTATGTGTGTGTATTTCCTTTCAAGTTCACTGTTTCTTTGTTCCTTTACATTGTTGGACTCTTAACTTTATATTTATCAACTGAAATACTTGAAAAACACCACGATTGTTATTTTAAGCTATTTACAAAATTGTGTAGTTGCCAGTTGCCATCTGTTGGAGAAATATAGAAACTGTAGAGTGGTTATTGACTTCAGATAACTGTCAGCAGGTTTAGAATGGGTATTTTGTAATGGCACTGTTATTGTGATGAGTGAATCCTTGGTTTTGTCCTTGGTGGGAATGAGTAACAAAGTTTAGGGTTGTTCTTCTGTTATATCCCTGTGTATCAGTGGTGAATCTGGCTTTGATCCTGGTGCTTAATCTGTGGTTACTCTTCCTCATGTTTCTTGTATACCACCATTTCCACCCCACCCCCCATTTGTTGTTCCATGACCCAAGGGTCTTGAGGTAAACACAATTTACATTTTTTTATTTCAATATTTCGTTATTCAAACGGTCAAAATATATCACTACTAATTTGCCGGAAAAAAATTATTGTTCACATATTTTCCTGATGTTTCCAGCATCAATACATACCATATAATTTCTAGGCTACATAATACTCAAACATAGGAACATTTAGCCCACATTAGCCTCCTACTCACCATATTCTCAGGCTTACCTGTTCCCAGCCTCCTTGATCATGCTTGCCTTGCTCCAGTAATTCGCAGTTCTATGTCATAATAGCAAAAACCCGAAGGTCATTACGCCAATGTGGGTAGGGATGGGTCATGTTTGGAAGTACTACACTGAATTTAAATGTTTGCTCAGTCTTGATTTAAAAGTGTCCACCTTGGAGGCAGACACAACTGTTTCGGATAGCCCGTTCCAATTCTTTATTGTTCTATTAAAGCATATACCTGAGTTCTAGCCGTTACCTGAATAAATCGTTTACTATGGCCACACGTTTTGTTTACTGAATGAACAAGGTGGTTCAGAAAAGGAATGTCAAATAATGTTAGATGGCTGACCTCTGTGTTGTTTTCACAACCCTACACCCTCTCCTGCTGTTTCTCTGTCAGTTGGTAGTCTGTGGACTGGTGTCATACATGTACAAAGTACCTATTCCTTGAGTTTACTTGATGCGTGCCTGTCTCCCATCACCTGTTCCTTGAGTTTACTTGATTCGTGCCTGTCTCCCATCACCTGTTCCTTGAGTTTACTTGATTCGTGCCTGTCTCCTATCACCTATTCCTTGAGTTTACTTGATTCGTGCCTGTCTCCCATCACCTGTTCCTTGAGTTTACTTGATTCGTGCCTGTCTCCCATCACCTGTTCCTTGAGTTTACTTGATTCGTGCCTGTCTCCCATCACCTGTTCCTTGAGTTTACTTGATTCGTGCCTGTCTCCCATCACCTGTTCCTTGAGTTTACTTGATTCGTGCCTGTCTCCCATCACCTATTCCTTGAGTTTACTTGATTCGTGCCTGTCTCCCATCACCTGTTCCTTGAGTTTACTTGATTCGTGCCTGTCTCCCATCACCTGTTCCTTGAGTTTACTTGATTCGTGCCTGTCTCCCATCACCTGTTCCTTGAGTTTACTTGATTCGTACCTGTCTCCCATCACCTATTCCTTGAGTTTACTTGATTCGTGCCTGTCTCCCATCACCTGTTCCTTGAGTTTACTTGATTCGTGCCTGTCTCCCATCACCTGTTCCTTGAGTTTACTTGATTCGTGCCTGTCTCCCATCACCTGTTCCTTGAGTTTACTTGATTCGTGCCTGTCTCCTATCACCTATTCCTTGAGTTTACTTGAGATGTGTCTGTCTCCCATCACACCTTCCACTTTCCTCCATGTATTCGTGCCTGATTATATTCTGTTGTGAATTTTATACGGTGTATTTGGACATACATGTGAATGGACTACATGTATTTCAGGTGACAGTGACAAACACGGACCGTGGGTTGTCGTGCTCTGCGTCTGGTGACCCCCACTACAGTACATTTGATGGAGCGTGAGTGAAACTTGCTTTTTTTGGGTAAACTGTATGATCTTATGTGCATAATACATGTTTCGGTGTGCATATTTGTGTTTGATGAAATATGCCAACTAACCTAGTGACACTCAGGATTCTGGGATCATAGATTTAAATTGTAATATGTCAGACCATCAGATTTAGGCGAATAATTAGTTGTTGGAATAATTAGTTGTCGGAATTAAGACAACATCATTGCTGCAGTCACTGACTGTATATAAAGCTGTTGTGTGCAGCTCCTCATTCACAATATCATATCGGTTGCTAGTGACAGCTGACAATTTCCTTTTTTATTCATTTATCTCTGGTGTTTATTTGGCACTATACTGTATTAAAATGTGACCGATTTGCCACCTTAAACTGTTATCACTGTTCTGTTGTTTTAGTTGTAACATATCTAAAAGGCAGCAAATAGCTAAAGTTAAGTGTCAGTGGTGTATCACGCTCTCTGAAAGTGAAAGACCCAGATCCTTGTTTATGATCCATAGTGTATCACGCTCTCTGAAAGTGAAAGAGCTAGATCCTTGTTTATGATCCATAGTATATCACGCTCTCTGAAAGTGAAAGAGCTAGATCCTTGTTTATGATCCATAGTGTATCACGCTCTCTGAAAGTGAAAGACCCAGATCCTTGTTTATGATCCATAGTGTATCACGCTCTCTGAAAGTGAAAGACCCGGATCCTTGTTTATGATCTATAGTGTATCACGCTCTCTGAAAGTGAAAGACCCAGGATCCTTGTTTATGATCCATAGTGTATCACGCTCTCTGAAAGTGAAAGACCCGGATCCTTGTTTATGATCCATAGTGTATCATGCTCTCTGAAAGAGAAAGACCCGGATCCTTGTTTATGATCCATAGTGTATCATGCTCTCTGAAAGTGAAAGACCCGGATCCTTGTTTATGATCCATAGTGTATCACGCTCTCTGAAAGTGAAAGACCCGGATTCTTGTTTATGATCCATAGTGTATCACGCTCTCTGAAAGTGAAAGACCCAGACCTTGTTTATGATCCATAGTGTATCATGCTCTCTGAAAGTGAAAGACCCAGATCCTTTTTTATGATCCATAGTGTATCACGCTCTCTCTGAAAGTGAAAGACCCAGATCCTTGTTTATGATCCATAGTGTATCATGCTCTCTGAAAGTGAAAGACACAGATCCTTGTTTATGATCCATAGTGTATCACGCTCTCTCTGAAAGTGAAAGACCCAGATCCTTTTTTATTATACATACATAGTATACCATGCTCTCTGAAAGTGAAAAACCCAGATCCTTGTTTATGATCCATAGTGTATGTATTTATTTTATCATAATGAACTTTATTAAGTCTCAGATATAGAAAACATAAGATTACAAAAGTTTAGTCACTGAATCACATTCCAAATATGTTTGAACAACATTGTTTTACAGATACACTGCTGTTTCATTTATTTAAAAAAAAAGGTGATTGGCGCTGATGAGGAATAAGTGTACTTTCCTATTAGTATACCATTACATGAAAAAGGAAACTAATTAGTTATGGAGTTATCTGGGAACATAAGGTGCACAAGTATAGGTAATTATGTAGGTGTTTAAGGGAGTCTCCAAACATGCTGCATCCAACGGTGGGGGGTGCGGGGTGGTCGCGCAGTAGTGCACTGGACTTGTCAATCGAGGGGACGGTGGTTCAATCCCACCTTCCGTCGTTTCGAAACTTGGGCAGTTTCGTAACCCCACATTTGCCTGTGTCTTTCGAAAGAGACTAATAGCTGGTGATCCCATATATCTGGTGTCTATGCCAGGGGAAGTAAAACATCCCACACAGGGAGTAAATGTGTAACCTGTAGTTACTCACTAATTCTAGAGATGGACAACTCTAAAAACCAATGACAATAATGGAAGTTGACCGAGGTCATTATATATATATATATATATATATATATATATATATATATATATATATATAGCCATTACAAAAAGAAAGATTCATTTTTTATTATTGTAAATTGTTTCAAAACAATTCAGTGATATAGATAAATAAATGTAGATGTAGCAATAAATAAGGTGGCAGTAAATATCAGCAGACAATTTTGTAATGTAAAAATGTAGTGTCTGTCATCTGTGCATGATTGCAGTTACTTCGACAACTACATCGAGGGCGAACTGGTAATGTTCAGACACAAGACACTGCCATACGCTGTGCACACGTTCCAGCGACGATGTAACACCCATGCAGCATGCCACTGCACCATTGCTATCCGTTCTGGGGATGATGTCATCGTCATTGATGTTTGTGGGCCTGGTGGGACACCCGCTTCAAGGATACCACAGATTGAAGTACAACTTTACCTTAACGGTGATCTGACGCCAGGCACAAAGATTGAACAGTACAATGGTGGAACTATCCTATAAAGTAAGTGATGATTTCTTACTAAATCTTTAAGGGTATTTTGTAAAAAGTATGCAAAAAATGTTGCATTTACAGTAAAATAATGGTCATTTTATTTGTTACCGTGGAAAAGAGAATCGTACAGGGAATTTTTTTAGTATATTTGTTTTCCTCAGTCAGACCTACAACATGTGGCCAACAAATATGTTTATGATAAGTTTAATTAAAACAATATCCCCTCTAGCTGCCATACATACCCTTATCGCTGACATACACTTAATTCAGTGGTCCTTTTACCATACCTGAATAAATTATGTTGTGAGGTTTTACTAGTAATGTTTGTAATGGTAATATGTAACAACAATATATTTTATTTTGTGATGTATTATATTTGTAAAATGTGCATTTGTCTGTAATTATATTGTTGGAAGTAGATTATCCTGACGTGAAGCATCCATAGCTTGTATATATATCGATCTGTAGCAGATTACAGTCAAACGCGCTTGTATCCTCAGTTGGACAGCCACCTTACAAGTTAGTCCTCTCTAAGACATTGTAATTATGTCTGTAGCATTAATGTGTTGGCAACTAGTTCTGCCAGTATGTTCATCTCAGTATTCAGATAAGTGTTGCTCCTTGGTCCTAAACACTAGTGATTACTGCATTAATTTATTGAAACAGTCGTACTCTACACCATGTACGTTACAGGCTGCAACAGGTTGAGTTGTACGATACATTTCACCAAACATAAGTCACAACTTTGTCTGCAAGAGGGCGACACTTGTATCGTTATGCTAATTTCCAGTAAATTACTGTGCCTAGGTCCATGCAGTGACAGGTTATGCCAATCTCCTCTTGCATTTGATTTGATAGTAAATTAATAACATGTTATTGGTTAGTTGATAATTTTTTTTTTGTTATTCACAATCGTAGTCTGTAAGAGGTTATTCATTGTTATAATACAAGACACAGTATTCAAGGCAACAAAGGCTTTTTATTCCACTCAATGGATCAGTAATGAATGTTCATTTGGAATGTCTTAGTATATACATTTTTAGCAGTTGTTTACCTTTTATGCTCATACTTGTATTACTTACTATTGTTTAAGCAGTGTTTGTTGTTGTTTTTAACATGTATATTTTTTAGCATTTCTTTTTATATGTAACATTTGTGTAGACTATTCTCAGTATAATTATATTCTTGGCAAGTTTAGGCCTTGCAAAATACAAATATGTATATATGAAAAGCACCAGAAAGCTGTCTTGATTGATTGGATAGGGTTTAAACTGAAACCTCATTATTTAAATCACCCTAAGTATTGGGCACTAGTGACCTCAAGAGCGAGGTGACCACATAAGCAGGACTTATTTGTTGTTTTTGCTGTTTCAAAAATTACTTGGGACAGTTTGATGACCTTAATTTTGAGTTGGCTATGTTAGTGAGATCACATGTATGTATGCATGCATGCACACACACACACACACACACAAACACACACACGTGAAAGTAAGCAATGTGTGTTGCAGGTGAGACTGCCCACTGGCACTGTGATACAGGTGCAGAGAGGCTGGCGGAACTACATGAACACTGCTATCTATCTGTCTGTAGCTGACTATGACCAGACTGAAGGTAGGGACATGAACGTGAGAAAATGTTGAGGAACGAAATATGGCTATGGATGAAAGGTGTCAATGGGACAGATGTAGAATTTTGATAGGTGTGACTCTGGGGTGTAAACAGGTCAATTTTAAACAGATATATGTGTGATTATTATGTGTAAATATGACAAGAGTGGATCAGGGGTGTAAATGGAATCTTTAAATAAATACAGATATGGATCTGGTGTAAATAAAATTGGATTGAAATATGTAGGTATAGTAGACACAAATGTGAATATTGTGGGTAATTGGGAAATGTGGAATATACATAGATGTGACATTGCGGTTATTGGGTATAAGTAGTGATAAATAGGACTAATGTGAAACAGAAATAGTTGCAAGTCTGTGGTTAGGGACGTATATGCGTGCAAATCTAGATGGATATAGGACAGATTTGACCTTGTGTGAGCATTGATTTTGGGATAGTCTATGTTTGACACCGAACATTGCCAACCTTGTAAAAAGTGTCCAGTTCATTTTTCAGGGATGTGTGGGACAGCTGATGGCAAGCCAGGCAATGACTTTTTTGGTGGAAGAATGCCGGCTGATTGGATTAAAACCTGGAGGTAGGTGGTTGCTTAGCAGTAGCTCAGCAGTGTTGTGTGTGTGCGTGCGTGCGTGCGCACGTGCATTGCATGTAAATATTTTAAAATAAATATGGGCAAGAACACAGTACTATGTATATGGAACCAGCTAGCTTTTAGATGAAATATACACACAATGTATACATTTTACTTTACTATATTTATACATTTAACAACAAAAATGATTTTTATAGTGATTCAACTTGTTAGTCATATAAAGTTTAAAACAATTTGTCTTCATGAATATGTTTCCTTTTTTCAAGTATTTAAAATTGAGTAATAGCTATTGTTATTATAATATACATTAACAAATCCTATCAACAAAACTAAAAACGAGCAATTCATGAAATAATGTTACAGCTATACTTATAATTGCACATATGAATGTCTGCATTTGTTGTCTACATAATTGTAATTATTACAGGTGTCAATAAACACACTGTAAAACATTGTTTCTCTTTAATCAAGCTTGTTTTATGATAATGTGGCTTTTTTGCAATATTTCTCAAAAACAGAGTTGAACAGAAGGACTCGCTGTACTTTGGCTCATGCAAGAAACTGGTGACAACCTCAGTATCATCAAATCATCTAACGTCAGTGGTAGCAGGTCATCCAACGTACTGTGACTGCACAAATGACATGCAGACATGTGCCCCAGGCCGTGACGTGGTCAACTGTGTGTCATCCACCAGCACTAGCAGAGGTGGGCAATTACCTGGCATTTTGCTGTCCTATTTCTCAACACAGTACATTTTTATATATTACGTACATTGGCAGTGATAATGACAGTAAGAGGACAACCTTTGTCATCATCATTTTAGGTTCTCATCATCCATGGTCCTCATCATCCACTGTTCGAATCATCCACTGTTTTTTTCATCCAATGTGGTCATCATTAGACCACTGTCCATCTTGTCGAGAGACCTAATCATCATTTGTCATCAGTAACTGTTGTCATCACCCTTTGTCGTCATAATTTATTCATAATTCTGTGTCCTCATCATCCACTCTCATCATCAAATGTCATCGTCCTCTATCTTCATTGTCCACTATCCTCGTTATTCCAACTCTTACTTGTCCATTGTCATCATAATTTACTGTTATCTTGCATCATTATCATCTATGTTGCTCATCAATAGTAATCATCATCATCATCATCAACAGTCGTTATCACCATAGTCATAATCTTCAGCTGTTCTGACCATCAATGCTCCTTTTTATCTATGGTCATCATTGTCAACACGTCTTCATCAGCCTCTGTTCTCATCATCAGCAGTTCTCTTTTTCTATGTCATGATCACCCTTTGTTATAATCAACTGTCCTTGTCATCATTCACTGCTAACATCATCCACTCTCTTCATCATCTTCCATAAAGAGGTACACTCTCATATAGCATGACATCCAGTCACTTGCAGTGCTCAAAGAATGTTACACTTTACGCCTTGGTAGACCTGTTCAATCAAACACATCTCGATTTCCTTGGGAATCATTCAGCCTTGCTGCAATGAATGAGGAAAGACTCCATTCCAAAATATCCCCAGGTATCTATAGCCAGGTACCCATTTGTGCAGCTGAGTGAGATCAATCGATTGAAAGTCTGATGCCACTGCACCATTGCACCACCGTGCTACTGCACCATTGCACCACCGTGCCACTGCATTCATGTCATCATCATCATATCTTCTGTCCTCTTCCAGTATCCTGATAATACAGGTTGTCTGTTGGTCTCTTATTGCACAAACTATTCATCATATCACTACTAATATTGTTTTCATTGATAGTCACAAAGTCATCTTTGTAACTTTTCTGCATTTGTATGGTCGCATCTTAAATCAAGTGTGCATATTGGATGTGACATATTCATTCATACAGGAAATGACATCACGTCTATGCTGCTTACTCAAGCGTTGCAACCACTCGGCTGTGACGATGGTCCACCAGCTGTGAAACCCCCTCCTGAGTTTGATCTTGAATTCAATCCTAAGGTATGTTAGATTATGTTAGCTTGTATGCAGCAACTGACCATCGTTGTATCAGCTATGGTGATAACTATAATTAATAACTGCTGTAGTATAGATTGTGTTGGCATATCGGAGTATATTAGTTGTTTCTACTATACATGAGTTGATATTAGTTATAGTGAACATGTGAGTAGCACTATGTTTCAATGGAAAATATTCAGTATTCTGTATTTCTATAATTTATTTATTATAAAGCACAAACACATACACACTCGCATGCATGCACATTCGCACACACTCAATCATTCTCACTTTATCTCTCCCTCTCTTCCTGTCTCCCTCTCTTCTGCTCTCCCTCATGCTCTCACCTTCTCTTCCTCTTATCCTGACTCTCCCTCTCAACATATCCCTCTACCTCTCCCTCTTGCTTTACCTCTCTCATTCTCTCACTTAGCTATTCTGACCATTTAATCTTTTTGGTATTATTAGTAAATTTGAAAAACATTTGAGTACTATAAAGATATATGATGCTGTGTAAACCACGGTGATGAATACTTTTTAATTCAGTTATGACATGTTTTGTACATAATGTATATAACAAATAGGTTTAGAAATATAGAAGTACAATTTTATTTCAATAATTTTAAACGATAATCAGCTATGCTAACATTTTAAATTCACTAATTTTAGAGTAGTAATATAAAGATAAACAGTTCAAAAATAATCCCAAGGGGGGTCTAAGCATTAATTGTTGTGTGGCACACTTTCAGCCAGTTGACTGGCCAACTACTGGCCCTATCACAAAACCAAAAGTTGAAGAACATTGCCGCCTGAAGATTGAGGGCTCAATTGTGGGCAGTCTGTGTGGAAGACTTCTGAACATCACGTTTCATATGGAGATTAAAGGCTGTATGGAAGACGTGAAGGTGAGGATTGCAATTAGCTACATATACCAACACCCATACATCACTTCGTGCATGCACGCATGCACGTACGCATGCACGTGCACACCACACACACACACACACACACACACACACACACATGCAATTGAAATTTTTACATCCATACTAAGCAGATATGTAAAATTTGACTGATTGAACGCGACTTAAATGGAATCAGTACTCTTAGATTTGTGTTTATTAAGTAATACATTGGTATTAAAATATGTTGACTACTTTGAAGGTGTATACTTGCTTCCACTTTTAGTGAGCCTATAATAACAATCGCAGTTTAAAAAAAATGTTACCTGGAGCATGTTCAAATGCTAAAGAAAACATCCAATTTCAAAATACTTTATTGGCAATAGTTCGAGTTGGACTTAGTTAATTTTAATACCCTTTGATGTTCACGAATGTCCAATTTTTTATTTTCAACATAGCATACTTTCTGTTGCTGGAAAATTTATGGTACATATTGTTTTCATATTCAACAACATTTTATTCAGTGAAGTTCCTACTAATAACTACCATAATAATTACTACTCCTAGCTGATTGCAGACAACAGACAACTTTTTATATAAAGAGGATTGTTTGTTACTATTGTGTGAGTCATTCTGTCACTGAAAGGTATTTTTTAGAGTATTGTATTGTAACACTGTTTAAAATGAAGATGTCTACCATTTCCCACCTGTAGATTGGCGGTGCCCTTGAGTGGGCGAAAGCTTCCATTGACTCTGCACTTGAGAAATGCAAGGGAGAGTTGGAGGGAAATGAAGACTTCCAAAAACCAGACAACCCTGATGAAGACAATCCACTTGTAGCGATTGGTGACAAACTGTGCCCAGGAGATGAGGAGAAAGGCACTTGCAATGGGCAAGGAGCTTGCAAACTTGGTATGTGTTTGGTCATTTTGGGTTGTGGTTTCTGAAATAATTTTAAGTGATAATATCCTAGCAAACATTTAAATGTAGGCATTTGTAATCATATTGGAGAAGTGATCTTTTGGCCCTATGGGCAACTTTGAGTGAAGAAGATTGTAATATGAATACCAATTTACTCAGTGTTCACATGTATGCAATACCACACATACAAGTATGTTAATATATTTTCTGTTCTCCTGAAGCAAAGTTGCGGAAAGTAGAAATAAAAGGAAAAGCTAATAGCTGCATATTTATATAGCCCAATTGTTATACGTAATGATCAGTTAAGTTCCATCTCATTTTATGTGTTTATTGGAAATAAAATTCTTCATTAGATACGTGTATGTGTCTTTGTGTGTGTATAGGTGTGTGCACATGCAACACACCATTTCGAGGTCCAGACTGTTCCATTGATGGCGGGAAACCTCCTTCAATTGTGAAGAACGAACTGAACTGCAATGGCTTCTGTAAGAAAGTTGTAATAACTGGAGAAAGGTTCTTTGAGTCTGATGCCTTGCAGTGTGAGTTCACAAAGATAGAGGTGAGTGGAGTAGTTGTCACGTTTGTATACCATGTTGCTCTGTTAGTGTCAGAACATCAAAAATCGAACGTGGTAAAACGAACAAAAATACGTTGTAGACGGGACAGCATACATTCTTGGTCTAAAAAGCCTCTCAGTTGCAGTAGCTGATGCCAAAATGAAAGCGGAATAAATGCCAGTGTACTTGTAGACTAGACACTGGAGTTGTATTAGATAATGTTGTTATATTTCTGCAGTCTCCACATTCTCATACCTCTACAACCACTTGTGTTTCAGCTGAGTGTCACATCATGGAAGGTGTTGGGTGCATCGCATGTGATGATTGTTAAAGCAGAGTACATGGGAACCAATCAGATGATGTGTACACTACCTGACCCTAAGGGCAGCTATGTCATCCGTGTGAAGTGCATTGGTGTTCTGTGGTCACCAAGGGTGACACTGCTCAACTTTGATGACAGATGTCTCGAGTGTAGCTTTGGCGATGAAAAGAAATGTGAAACAAAGGTCAGAGTATTAACATGGTGTTACAGTGGTGCATATGTTGTAGTTTAACAGCGTTACTTGGTGTTAGTTACAGTGGCATTGGTGTCATGTCATGCATAGTGTGGTAGTGGTACATGTCATGTCATGCATAGTGTGGTAGTGGTACATGGTACAGTGTATCAGGTCATGCATGGTATGGTAGTGGTACGTGGTGTCATGTCATGCATGGTGTGGTAGTGGTACATGGTGTCATGTCATGCATGGTGTGGTAGTGGTACATGGTGTCATGTCATGCTTGGTGTGGTAGTGGTATGTGTTGTCATTTCATGCATGGTATGGTAGTTGTACATGGTGTCATGTCATGCTTGGTATGGTAGTGGTACATGGTGTCATGTCATGCTTGGTGTGGTAGTGGTATGTGTTGTCATGTCATGCATAGTGTGGTAGTGGTACATGGTGTCATGCCATGCATGGTGTGGTAGTGGTATATGTTGTCATGTCATGCATGGTGTGATAGTGGTATGTGGTGTCATGTCATGCATGGTGTGGTAGTGGTACATGGTGTCATGTCATGCATGGTGTGGTAGTGGTATATGTTGTCATGTCATGCACGGTGTGGTACTGTTACGTGTTGTCATGTCACGCATGGTATGGTAGTGGTACATGGTGTCATGTCATGCATGGCATTGTAGTGGCACGTGGTGTCATGTCATGCATGGTGTGGTTGTGGTACGTGGTGTCATGTCATCCATGGTGTAGTAGTGGCACGTGGTGTCATGTCATGCATGGTGTGGTTGTGGTACGTGGTGTCATGTCATGCATGGTGTGGTAGTGGTACATGGTGTCATGTCATGTCATGCTTGGTGTGGTAGTTGTATACTGTGTTACAATAGTGCATAGTGTGACCACACTACACAGCATGGCAGTCACTGAGTGGTGCATGATACCACTGTCTAGGACAGTCTTACAGTTGTGCATCATGTACTGGATACATCAGGTCATAGGAATAGGTCAAATTGGCCAGTTGAAGGAGTTGTTGTTAGTCTTTAAATTAAATTTCTCACTAATCCTTTTTATGACATCTTGCTGGTATTGACGTGTGACAGATGTAGTATAGAGGTGATTTCAGATATGTATACTATTCAAAGATACATATAAATTAGGTCCTTCAGAGTGATCAGAAATAATGTTAATCAGGTTCCAATTACTAATTACATTAGAAACCTATATAATGGTGGATGTAATCAGGATGGATGTAAGGGTTAGAATTGAGAATCACACAGGAAAAACATATGTTAAATATGATTTTACATTATAAATACACTTGCAATGTTCATGAAATATGACTGAAAATACTTGATATTTGGCTAGTACAAGTGACCATGTAGAAGTACACAGTTCAAAGTAAGTTGACATCCAAGTATAAAATGTCATACATACTTAACCCCAACCCAGATTCTCACACAGGAGATGGTTGCAATTTTACTTCCTGCTGTGAAAATATCTACTTCTGTGAGTTTCTTACAGTCATTTGTGTCTGTGTGCAGGCGAACACATGTTACATTGACAACACGTGTCATGTTGGTGGTGACTTGAACCCACAAGACGCCCGATGGGCCTGTAAGCCAGGCATCAGCCAGGATCAGTGGAGTGTCATAGGAAGTAAGTTGTGCTAACCATTTGCATAGAAAATGTTGTAGGAATATGTATATATATATGTTATTTATGCGCCTCTATATAACATGTAAACAATTGCTTCTATGCATGCTTGAATACATGCACTATGTGTTTTATACATATAAATAATTGTTGCTCTAATGTCCAAATGATGGCACAACCTATATCATATTAAGCAAACACCACTTTAGTAATGCTCCTATTTTCCTCTTCAGCCACGTCTCCACTGGGGAAGTTTGCATTGACTGGTTGTGGTGGAATCATTGACTTGATGGGTCTGGGCGCCATCACTTCCGTAAACAACACCATCATCGTGTCTGGCCCTGACAACACAGAGAATGGTGCCACAATGTTCACTGGGGTGACAGAAAGCCAAGTGAAAATCAAGAATCTTGCAAAGCTTGACCTCATGTACTCGCTGTCGATATTCCTGAACTTGTATGTCAAAGAATCAGGCTCAGTCGTGAACTATGGCACTGTCCGAGGTGTGGGCTTGTACTATGATAAGACAAATGGAGAAATTGTCTTTCGTATTGTGAAGCGTAACACCACTGACTTGATCACTGAGGTAAAGGCGAAGGTTGATGCAAAGAAGTGGTATCACGTTGGAGGAACATATGATTACAACACTGGGAAGGCTTACCTGTATATTGACAGCAAACAAGTGGCTGTATCAGACACACCCAAAAGAGACATGTTGGCCACAGATTCTACCATCTATCTGGGAGCCATTGCAGGGGTTACTGACAAGTTCAAGGGTCGTGTGTCATGTCTGCAGATATTTGACAGGGCGGTAGAGGAGGCTGAGATACACAACCTCAAGAAATGTCTGTTGAGTGAGTCATTTGATTTTTTACATCCATCTACAATTTTATTATTTGTCATTACTGCTACTAGTATTATTATATTCAAGAATGCATTTTGAAACTGATATATTTATACATTTTCATATTCGTTTTCTGTGGCATGTACTATAGCAACTGTCTGACCCTATTGCTGATTGCAGGTTTGATTGTTAATATAACTCTCAGGGCCAACATTGTGTAGCAAGAACCACCTGGCAAATCAACTAATAATTCAGTTTGCTTGATATCTTAAGACTACATACAGCTTGTATTGTGACGTAATGTGTCAGTATTCAACAGTGACAAAATTGCACACTGAAATGCCAAATTGAAGTGGAATGTACGTATTTATATATCAATATAATAACTTTGGGGCAGTGGGAAGGCATCACCTCCCAGATGCTGAGGTCCACTAACCTCTTTTTATATGAATTTGTTTCATTGGACCATTGGATCTGTCATTTATTTATTTTATTATATTTTAAGATGTAGCTAAACATGCAAGAATATTACTAAGTTAGAGTTATGTACTCATGAGTACCTGATAACTTCTTCTACCAATGGTTCCCACAACGTTTATGTTCTCCTTAATGTCATCATAATTGGAGACAGCAGCAGTGAAATTGTCAGACTGTTAACAAGTTTAAAAAGAATAAATATAATCGTAGTATCTGATGGCTTACATTTGATTGGTTTTTTGATGTTATTTGGTTGTTCATATTTCAATACGTTTTCACGGCTGTCATTGTCCTGTTGACATGTCATTGTATTTTAAAGTTCTTAATCATGTTCTTGTTCTTTTCAGCCCTGCAACAACTTTCAGGAAGTAGGTATCTCGGCATTTATCAATGTTGCCATATCTCTGTTCACTACGTTAATGCTGTTTGTAGCAATTAATGTTCTATTGAAAACTACTGAATTTCTGTGCAGTGATACTGCTGCGAAAACCATAATATTAAGCAGTTAATATATGTTAGTTTATGAATAATAGAACAGAGTAACCAATATTATGACTATTTGTAACACTTCTATAGCACCTATATCATTGAAAATTCAAGCGCAGAGGTAGTCTATCATATGTTGGAATAACTGTAGTTTAGAATATATATATAAATTATATATAGTATATATATTTAATTATAATATATATAATAAATATATATATAAATTATATATATTATATAAAAACAAATAAATTCTGTTTTTTTCTACAGAATATCCCAATTTGCCAAAACTGCCAGAAATTCAGCTGGTGCTGAAGGAAAATGCTACAGCAAATGGCACAGATGACTTCAGCATCTTCAGTCTGAAGTGTGATGTTTCCGCAGCAACAGAAACAAATGTGAAGTATGAACTCCAGTGGGTTATCAATGGCGCTGTCAGTAAGACAAACACCTTCACTTCATCCGATGCCACGGATGGAATGTTTGAGTCGGTGCTGTCTGGAGATTCTCTTAAATCTCTCCAGAAGATTGACCAGGTCAGTGATCTCTTCATACCTCTGATATTGATAATGACAAATTTTTATTATTGATATTATGGAATTATAGGAAGCTTAATGGCTTCAAACTATAAAGTGTGACATTAAAATGAAACAGTTTGTTTTAATTTTACCTTGCGTTTCTCCAATGACTTATTTATTCTATATGCACATAAAACAGTCATAATTATAAGTAATTAATGGGTTAACTTTGGGTCATTGTAAGAGCATCTCCTACCAACTGGCAGTACATTGTTGATACCGTAAGGATAGTTATTTTTACTTAAAAGTCTTACTTTTTATTGAGTGGTAAGTATATAATTTACTTAAGTGAGATATTTTATGTTCTATGGATGGGAGTTGGCCTACCTTCATAAAAAACATTGTGTTGTTAATTTTCCAGATTGTTTGTCGTGTTTACACGTGCTTTGAGGGCAAATGTAACACAGTCAAATGTCCTACAGACAGTCTACCTTATAAGCCAGGAGTCAAGGTATGTAACCCCAATAGTTGATACACTTTGTAATTGTAAACGTGTGGAGCTATATGATATCTGTAAATACCCAATACTGTAGCCTGCGATTGTCAATTATTATAATTTTAGATGTAATTGAACTACTAACTTTGAGAAAAATAAATCATACAATTATAATCGTGACATAGGGGTATAGTAAATAATTATTATATATTGTTTCAACATATTTCTGATGGGTATTCCCTAACTTTTTTATGTAGTAACAATGTAGTATAATAATGATGTGGTTCATTCTTACAGTAGTTATTGGGCTATGAAGCTGAGAACTTATTTTATACTTGTTCCTCCAAGTGATTATTAATATTATATTATACATGTTCCTGCAGGTGGTGACCAAGGGCCCAATGACAGTGTCTGAGGGAGGGGATGTTGAGTACATCGAGTTCACTGCCACACTCCCCCCACGATTCATTTGTGCTTCATCTGAAACTCTCGCCTCGACAAATGGCACATGTGAGATAACAGTCTTTGGGATCCTGGGGATTGAATCTGGAGACAGGAAATGTTTGGATGGAACTAATATCCCCCAGGCTGTGATTGGCTGGCCCCATGCCTATGATGACAATATCATTGTTCCGTGTGGGGTCAAGGTCACGGAGATGAATTGGTTCTGGGTTTTGCGGTTGGCCATCAAGGCAAAGGTAGATCTGATCAAGGATAGGAACTACAAGCGACAATTGACCATCAGTCAGAAAATATCCACAGGGATCAAGGAGTTTACTACTGACCTCAGGGTTATTGAGGTGGGTGTCTTTTCAGGTTTTACCTTGCCACACATCTGGTTACATATTGTTATCAAAATGAACAAAACCACACAGCTGCAGCTTCGATGGTAGAAATTATATGAAGTGGTACATTTGCTCAAACCCCCATTATATGAACAAAGAATTTGGTGGAGTTACATAAATAATTGGACGAGTTTTGATTATTTGTGTTTCCTGTCTCTCACTGAGAATACCAGTAAAGGATATGTAGATGTTATTTCACACGAGTGATAATTTTAGGAAATTGAAAGTTTGAAACTGTTTTATGTCATCCTAGCTGATTGTTTTTCAACTTAACAAAACTAAACGTTAATCCACCATTTTGATTTGATTATAAAATAGTCTGTGATATGAAATCATAGCTGCTGCACATGTAAGTAGGACCTATATATTAATAGCGGCTTCTGCAACTAACAAAGTGTGCAAAAAAATGTGAACAGAATCAGACATTTTGCTTGCTGTTTGTGTCATTGCTGTGGTTTTTAGGCCATACAGGTTGGTTGATGTCATACATGCGCAAAGTATATTTCCCTTGAGTTTCCCTGATATGTGCATGTCTACTTTCACACCTTCCACTTTTATCCCTGCATTCATCCCTGTTTTATTCTCTTGATTGTTTCATAGGACATTGTGTATATGCGTGTCTGGCCTATTTCAGGTGACAGTGATGAACAGGGACCGTGGATTAACATGCTCTGCACTTACTGACCCTCACTACAAAACATTTGACAGAGCGTGAGTGAAACTTTTCTAAGGGAAAGATGTATGGTCTTGTGTGTGTAATAAAAGTCCTGGTTCATGTGATAGTTTTTTGAAAAATGAATATGTTGCTAGAGACAAAGATACACATTTGTGTACAACTTGGCCTCACGCATTTAATATGACTGGATGTTTCTCAGAGAAGTTGAAATGGTGTTCAATTCTTTTCAAAGTGTAAAACACTTTCAATATCATCTTCATTGTTACATTCCTTGTTTAGATTTCTTCACATTGTTGTCAGTTACCACATTTGTGATATAGAAAGGTACATTTAAATTATTGTTGTTGTTATAAACTATTTCAACACAAATTTTATTTCACCCTTCAGTGTTTTGTATAAACCAATATAGCACTATATAAAATAGCAATACATAGCAAAAATAAATTAAAATTTTAGACATAACCTCCCTTTGTTGGTTTCTTTTGTAGGAGTAATGGTAAATTTTACCTGTGTATGATTTCAGTAACTTTGACAACTACATCGAGGGCGAACTGGTAATGTTCAGACACAAGACACTGCCATACGCTGTGCACACTTTCCAGCGACGATGCTTCGGAAATGCAGCGTGCCACTGCATCATTGCTATCCGTTCTGGTGATGATGTCATTGTCATTGACAGCTGTGGCCCAGACAAAACTCCAGCTTCAAGGATACCACAGATTGAAGTGCAACTTTACCTGAACGGTGATCTGACATCAGGCACAATAATTCAACAGTACAGTGGCGGTTATGCCTATAAGGTAAATGTTCAATTCTGGTAATCTTTATAGCTGGTAAGTACGTTGATCCTGTCATCGTACTTTAATAAATGATTTTTTGTTTTTACAATATTTTTTGTAATTACCGGTATACTTTTATAGTATATTTTAATGCAATATAAACATGCATTTATCAATGGTATACGATACTTGGAAGTAGATGTTCATTAAAGTTCTACTTGTATGTTTCAGTTTGTAGCAAATCATAACCAAACTTTGCATTATGATTCTTAATAATATAGGTTCGCTGCAACTAAGCTCGCCCTTGGACAGTCCTTAATTTGTTATAAGCGTAAGAAACTAGTCCACTGTATTCAGACAACCTTTGGCCAAATCCTGTGATTAGTTAGTAGTCAGACTCTATTGTACCTTTGCTGTATTAATAGTTTATTGACACCATCTAACGTGTTTCTATATATAGATATATAACTAGCTGAAATATTTCCATCATCACGTATATATGTAACAAACAGACTAAAAGCAAAAAACATTCACGTGTGTGAATTGTTTTCATAACAATTTTTTTAATACTGTTCAAAAGACTTCTTGGGACTGTTTGAAGGTGACCTTAATTGCAAGGTGACTGTATCATATATGTCACTTTATATATACTGTTCAATAGACTTCTTGGGACTGTTTGTGGGTACCTTAATTGCAAGGTAACTGTATCATATCAGTCACTTTATATATATATATATATATATATATATATAGATATATATAATTATATATATATTGTTCAAGACTTCTTGGGACTGTTTGAAGGTGACCTTAATTGCAAGGTGACTGTATCATATATGTCACTTTATATATACTGTTTAAAAGACTTCTTGGGACTGTCTGAGGATGACCTTAATTGCAAGGTGACTATTACCATAATCAAGGACAAAATGCAGTGCTGTGTAAGTACTATTATTATTATTAAACTTGGACAAGAAAGAATGAAAGGGAGCAATGTGTATTCCAGGTGAGACTGCCCACTGGCACAGTGATACATGTGAAGAGAGTAGGTGGGGTCTTCCTGAATACTGTCATCTATCTGTCAACAGCTGACTACAACCAGACTGAAGGTAAGGTCACGAAGCATGAAGAAATATCTATTAAACGGATGTAGTTAATCTACCGTAAGGGATGAAAATATGACAGGGATTAAATAGTAACAGGTGTGGACCTAGTGAGACAGTAGGACTGTCTTAGGTAAAATGTGTGTGTCTTGAGGAAGAATGGGACTAATTGGTACTATGAATGTAGATGGTAACTATTAAGTTTTAAATAAAAACGTGTGAATCTGCAGTGTAAATAGAACACGACTAAGATAGAGAAGGGTGAGTATGTGGGGTGTAAATAAGATAAGATAATTGCAAGTCATATAAATTGGACTACATTAGGTCTATGTGTGTGGGAGTGTGCGAGTGTGCGAGCGTGCGAGCGAGCGAGCGTGCGTGCGTGCGTGCGTGCGTGCGTGCGTTTGTCTGTGTGTAAACCTGGGGTGGAAATAGAAAATAAAGAATAGATGTAATTAGCCATAGTATACGCGGGAACATGATGAATCTTGGGCAGACTGTGAACAGTGTCAATCTTATGACAATATAAAGTCACCTGTTCATCCTACAGGTCTGTGTGGGTCGGCTGATGATGATCCTCGCAATGACCTTTTTGGTGGAAATATGCCAACAGAGTGGATCAAAACCTGGAGGTTGGTAGTAATATATGTATATTATACATAAATAATTATTGATGTGATTACATTTGTGATCATACTACATATTGTACTATTTTTCATAAATTAAAATATTACACCAAAGCTTTATTCAGGCCATCATAGAGCAATGATCTGTCTAATACACTACAAAATATGTCAACTTTCGTCTGTCAACATTAGCCAATAGCAGAGCTTATCTGAGGTGCCTGTCTGTAAACAAAGTGACTGGACACAGGACAGGGCTGATAGCGGCCCCTTGATTGGCTTAGAGCTATGAGTGTAGGCACAGTGTACACAATTTCGGCTGCATCTCACATCCTTCTTCAACGGACTGATTTTCATGCTCCTGCTTGTGTCACATGGTGTAGGTCATGTGACATGACCGTAAATATCAGTCCGCAAAAGAAGGATGCGAGATGCAGACGAAATTGTGCACACTGCCTGCGGAAAACAAAAATAAGTTTCTAGACAGGTACGTTTGCTGAATATCATGAACCCGAAAGCTATCACTACATTTGACAAATATTTATTGGTTTATTTATGTACATGTAGTTTAAAACAAGTTTGTCGTTATAGCTATTTTCCAACTGATAGTCCTTTATATCTTACAACTGAGTAATATCTCTTGGAATACATTATAATGTATTGTAAAAGACAATGCATCAAATAATTGTAAAGAATTTGCAAAATATTTGTCTATATAATCCTGATACAGAAGTCAATAAATCACACCATAAAACATTGCTTCTGTCTTTAGAGTATACTGACAGGCCTGTTTTGTTATCATGTAGCTCATTTCTCACCACATTTCCCAATAACAGAGTTGAACAAAAGGACTCCCTGTACTTTGGCTCGTGCAAGAAACTGGTGACAACTTCAGTGCCATCAAATCATCTAACGTCAGTGGTAGCAGGTCATCCAACGTACTGTGACTGCACAAGTGACATGCAGACATGTGACCCAGGCCGTGAAGTGGTCAACTGTATGTCATCCACCAGCACTGGCAGAGGTGGGCACTTACCTGGCATTTGTTGCTGTCCTATTTCTCAAAACAATATATGTTGATATAGTAATTACATTGACAGTTGTATCGAGAATAATGGACGACAACAATCTCTGTCCTCACCGTTCTATGTCTTCATCTTCCATTGTCCTCATCATTCAGTTCCTCACCATCCACTGTCTTCCTCATCTGTCATACTCATCAATTGTTCTCTTTCTCTGTCCTTATCATATTGACTCATCAACACATATTGTCATCAGTCACTGTCGACAACATCATTCACTGTCCTCATAATAGGGCACCACTGTACCTCTGGGCAGCTGCATTCTTGTCCTCATTTTCTACTGTCCTCATGTACCATTCCTGATAACTCACAGTTTATTTTCGTCACCTATTCTTCCTGTCACTATAGTAATATTACTTGCATTGGTACTAATTTAATATCAAGTCACAAAACCATCATCGTACTGCACTTGTATGATTTGTATGATTATGGTTTCAACCAAGTGTGAACATTTGATGGTAGCTGTAATTCATTCATACAGGAAATGACATCACATCTATGCTGCTCACTCAAGCGTTGCAGCCACTCGGCTGTGACGGAGGTCCACCAGCTGGAAAATACCCTGTGTTTGATCTTGAGTTCAGTCCTGAGGTATGGTGAATACTCAGATTGTATACAGTTAATATATATATATATATATATATATATATATATATATATATATATATATATATATATATATATATGTATATATATATATATATATTATATAATTAATATATATAATATATATGTATAAAATATATATATATATATATATATGTGTGTGTGTGTGTGTGTGTAAAAACTAATGTAATATATATTGACTTGGCCTGTTATAATTTATTAGAGCATTATAGCTGATATCATATTATGATTTTTTAATCAGTCATTTGTTAGTAGCTTAGACTATTTTGTCTACACGTTAATTTGGATATAATTACTTGTGATAATGATTTGTATCATAATTTTATGTTTTACATGACCATAATATTTGTATTACCACATTTGCATTAATTAACATGGACAGTTATAATAATTTCAGCCAGTCACATGGCCAATTACTGGCCCTCTCACAAAGACAAAGGTTGAGGAACATTGCCGCCTGAAGATTGAGGGCTCAGTTGTGGGAAAACTGTGTGGAAGACTGCTGCGCATCACGTTTGATATAGAGATTGAAGGCTGTATGGAAGATGTGAAGGTGAGGTTAATTAGCTAACCACATTCACATGTAGGCGCACATAAGCACAGTCACACCCACAAGCAAGCACATGCACATGCACATGCACATGCACATGCACATGCACATGCACACACATGCACATGCACATGCACATGCACATGCACATGCACATGCACATGCACATGCACATGCACATGCACATGCACATACAAACACATGCATGGCACACAAACACACAACAAGATTGTACTAACAATGTCGAAGGTTTGCTATCCACCAAACTCTGTTTAGTAGGGCTGTAACAACATTCAAAATTGGGTATATAAAATCTTTCGGCAAGTTCAAATGCTAAAGAAAACATCCTGTTTAAAAACAAACTATATTGGTAATAGTGAGGTCCCATTTTCGTATGTTCAATATGGTAGATATCCTTTTGCAAGTTTCTGTGCTAGCTCTCTTGAATGTTAAGCAGCTATTTCTTACTTTCATGAACACTTACTGGATTTCATTGATTTTAGTTGGAAACAATAATGAATGTTTGTAAATTTTGTTTTTAAGGATACACTCAGTATTCATGCGATTACCAAGTTTTGTCCCAGTAATTTATAATCCTCCATTTTCAAATATCTAATTTACAGTTTAAACTCTAAGCAATATTGCCAATTTGATATGCCATTTTGTACTGTTCCATAGTTCAACACAACTTATTCAACAAACGTCCTGCTAATAATTGACACCTATAGCTGATTGTGGGCATAAAAAAACATCTCTTAAAGATGGTTATGTGTTACTATCATATGTGTCACTAGAGTTTATTGTTTACAGTATTATAATGCAATTATGTTATATTCTATATGATAGATACATGCTATCTCCAACCTGTAGATTAGTGGTGCCCTTGAGTGGGCGAAAGGTTCCATTGATGCTGCTCTGGAGAAGTGCAAGGGAGTGATGGAGGGAGACGAGGAGTTCCACGGACCAGCCGGCCCCGGTAAAGAAAACCCACTTGTAGAGATTGGTGACAAAGTGTGTCCAGAAGATGACAAGGAAAACATTTGCAGTGGGCACGGAACTTGCAAACTTGGTAAGTGTTTGTTATTGTTACATAATGATGTCAGAACGTAGTGTCCTGAAATTTAGCCTAAGATCTAGTTTGAATGGAAAAAATGAGTTATAATACATTACCCATTTGTTCAGTGTTCACATGTATGCATATAAATATATGAATGTACAAAGAACATTTACTTTTTATTAAATTTTGACTGAGATGTATAGAAATAGAAGAATATATGTGACGTGTTCTAACGAAATGGGTCGTATGTCAAAAAAAAAAAAAATTGAGTTAGTCACACCATTGGAAAGAAGATGTATTAATCTTTTCAACGGTGTAAAAATTATGGAGATATTCCACACACAGCCAAAGTTATTGGACGCTGAACATGCCTAGGGTAGAAAGTTTCAAACGGAGAAAAACGCATTTGAAGTTCGCGGTCACATAAGCACACAGTCGAGTACATTGTCGATCCAAAATCGGCCGTTTTGCTTCTATTGCTCTATTTGAGGCATTCGAAATAAACTTCAAGGCATGTTCGCTGTCGAAGATATATCATGCTAACTGTTTACTGAAATTATTACAACATAATCCGAGTATTTAGCAATGTTTTGTAGCAGCGACCCGATCAATTCCACGTTGTTTACAGCTAGCGAGAGCGCACTGCGCCTGCGGGCACAGCTCTAAGCCAATCAGGGGCCCGCCCGCTGTCAGCTCCTCGCGGCATCTAGTGACGTTTATTCACAGATAGGCCTCTCGCATCAAGCGCTGCTATTGGCTTACACTGACGTCAGTGGGGATTTCTACCTCAAGAATCCGAAAGAGGGCGTCCAGGGCTTTCCTGTAGTACCAAATAAGTCCGCCATGCGTTGAGGGAAACCCTAAAGAATGCGACATGAACTAGTGCGATTTATCGGTTCTGTTTTACGAAATTCATGCGTGAAATGTTACGTAGTGTGTCTAAAAAGGCAATAAAATGTACTAAATAATAATATAAACGAGAAATAAGCATTGCCAATTGACAAAAAAGATACCAAAGTATACTTTGGTGACAAAAAGTCAAAATCGTCGAAATTCATCGATGCATGTTGATGCCGTGTTTTCTCGAAATCAAGTTCGCTGACATACGACTCATTTCGTTAGAACACGTCACATATATTCTAAAAACTGCTGTTATCTTTGTATATACCTGAAGTAAAGTTGGGTAGCATAGAAATAAAAGAATATTGCTAACTGGTGACTACTTACATTGCCCAATCCAGCTGATTAATGATGGACCATGTTGAATGTAATTTTATGTGTTTGTTAAAAATCAAATCAGTCGTGAAATGGAAACGTGTGTCAACAGGTGTGTGTACGTGTAACGCACCATTCAGAGGTCCTGACTGTTCCATTGATGGTGCGAAACCTCCTTCAATTGTGAAGACTGAAATGATTTGCAAAGGCATCTGTCAAAAAGTTGTAATAACTGGAGAAGGATTCTTTGAGTCTGACGCCATGCAGTGTGAGTTCACAAAGATTGAGGTGAGTAGAGCAGTCGTCAGATAGTTGTATACCATAAGAGTTGCTTTGTCATTGTATTGGAAGTTTATCATTCCTCTTGGTACCTTTCCTCTGGTAAATAAATGAAAACATTACCAAAGCAGTGAACTAGTGTTTTTTGTTAACAATGTTATTGCAAATATAGTTATAATAATCAAATGAAATAATACCTCGATACTATGGGTTTTGTGTTTCAGCTGAGTGTCACATCATGGAAGGTGTTGGGTGCATCGCATGTGACGATTGTGAAAGCAGAGTACATGGGAACCAATCAGATGATGTGTACACTACCTGACCCCAAGGGCAGCTATGTCATCCGTGTGAAGTGCATTGGTGTCCTATGGTCACCAAGGGTGACACTGCTCAACTTTGATGAGAGATGTCGCACTTGCAGCTTTGGCAGCAATAAAAAGTGCGAAATAAAGGTCAGTATCTGAATGTCATAATTGTGTTACAGTGGTGCATGATGTTAAGAGATGCTTGGAGTTACAGTGGTACATGGTGTGACAGCGATGAACTGTGTTACTGCTGTGCATTGTGTTACAGTCATGCATGGATTGGTAGTAGTATATTGTGGTACAGCAGTTCATAGTGTTAAGTGGTGCATAAAGTTACAGTTGTACATGGTGTTGCAGTGATGAATGGTGTATTAGTGGTACATTGTGTTACAATAATACTTGGTGTGTTAGTGATACATTGTGTTACAATAGTACATGGTGTGGTAGTAGTACTTTGTGTTACAGTCATGCATGGTGTGGTAGTGGTTCATTTGTGTTACAGTCATGCATGTTGTGGTAGTATTTGTTAGTCATGCATGTTGTGGTAGTGGTACATTGTGTTACATTCATACATGGTGTGGTACTGATACATTGTGTTACAGTCATGCATGTTGTGGTAGTGGTACATTGTGTTACAGTCATGCATGTTGTGGTAGTGGTACATTGTGTTATAATAATACATGGTGTGATAGTGGTACATTGTGTTACAGTTATGCATGTTGTGGTAGTGGTACATTCTGTTATAATAATACATGGTTTGGTAGTGGTACATTGTGTTACATTCATGCATGGTGTGGTACTGGTACATTGTGTTACAGTCATGAGTGGTGTGGTAGTGGTACATTGTGTTACAATCTTTTACAGTTACGGGCATGCATGGTGTGGTAGTGGTATATTGTGTTACAGTCATGCATGGTGTGGTAGTGGTACATTGTGTTACAATAGTACATGGTGTGCTTGTGGTACATTGTGTTACCGTCATGCATGGTGTGATAGTGGTACATTGTGTTACAGTCATGCATGGTGTGGTAGTGGTACATTGTGTTACATGCATGCATGATGTGGTACTGGTACATTGTGTTACAGTCATGCGTGGTGTGGTAGTGGTACATTGTGTTACAATAGTACTTGGTGTGGTAGTGGTACATTGTGTTACATTCATGCATGATGTGGTACTGGTACATTGTGTTACAGTCATGCGTGGTGTGGTAGTGGTACATTTTGTTACAGCAATAGATTGTGAGACTGGATTAGGGGGCGTGTTCTTGGTGCATGACACGCCTGGAATGCATGATGTTACTGTGGTGCATGACAGAGTACATATATTGGTTCATGGCTGCGTAGATCAGATTGGCCAGTTGAACCAGTCTCCAACCTGTTTCTCGTGTGCTAGGTGTATTCTCAAGTTGCCATTCAGGAGTTATTTTATTGCAACAATACTTCTCCTGTGAAAATGTGTACTGTTGTTGGTTTCTTGAAATCATTTGTGTCTGTGTGCAGGCGAACACATGTTTCATTGACAACATGTGTTACATCGATGGAGGGCTGAACCCACAAGACGCTCGATGGGCCTGTAAGCCAGGCATCAGTCAGGATCAGTGGAGTGTCATAGGAAGTAAGCAAGCATGCACACATGCATGCAACTATAATATGTATGTGTGTATGAACAAATATTTATAAAATGGTTTAACATGGATTAACATGTGAACAAGGAATCTTTTGGCTTATCGAGAGTTCACTAAACATAGTAATATTATTTCTTATAAAATTAGTATTATACATAAACATATATATATATATATGTGTGTGTGTGTGTGTGAATATCTATGCTTGCAAGCATACACAAATTATATATTTATTTACTTAGTTTGTATATATATGTACGTAAATATATATTATCCTCTATCTAATATTATGGTTCTATTTATATTATCATTCCTATGCATGCATATGTTCTTAGTTCTTAGGTGATTACCTCCAAACAGCCCAGACTTGGGCTAACGCAGGAGTTGTTTTTCTGTAGAATTTATGAGTCCACTACAGGTTACACATTTACCCCCTGTGTGGGATCTTTTTACTTCCCCTGGCATAGACACCAGACAGAAGGGACCACCAGCTTTTAATGTCTCTTCCGAAAGACACAGGCAAATGTGGGGTGAAGAAATTGCCTAAGTTTCGAAACGGCGGTAGGTGGGATTGAACCTCCGTCCCCTCGATTGACAGTCCGGCGCTCTACCGCGCGACCACTGCTCCCCACTGTGAATACATAAACTATGTGTTTTGTACATTGTGGTACTAATACATAAATAATGACATCACCTATGCCACGTTAAACACATGTTGCTATAGTTATGCTCATGTTTTTACTTCAGCTTCATATCCACTGGGGAAGTTTGCATTGACGGGCTGTGGTGGAATCATTGACTTGATGGGTCTGGGCACCATCACATCTGTAAAAAACACCGTCATTGTGTCTGGCCCTGACAACACAGAGAATGGTGCCACAATGTTTACTGGTGCGGCAGAAAGCAAAGTGAAGATTGACAACATTGCAAAGCTTGACACCAAGTATTCATTGTCCATATTCTTGAACATGTATGTTGAAGAGTCGGGCTCAGTCGTGAACTTCGGCACTGACAGAGGTGTGGGACTGTACTATGATAAGACAAATGGAGAAATTGTCTTCCGTGTTGTGAAGCGTAACACCACTGACTTGATCACTGAGGTAAAAGTGAAGGTTGATGCAAAGAAATGGTATCACGTTGGAGGTACATATGATTACAACACTGGGAAGACTTACCTGTATATTGACAGCAAACAGGAGGCTGTATCAAGACACACCCAAACAAGACATGTTGGCCACAGATTCTACCATCTACCTGGGAGCCATTACAGGGGTAACCAACAAGTTCAAGGGTCGTATGTCATGCGTGCAAATTTTTGACAGGGCGGTAGAGAAGGCTGAGCTTGACAACCTCAAGAAATGCGAGCTGAGTGAGTGATTTGGTTTTCTAAACCTTTCTACAATTGTTTATCTGTCATTGCTGCTAGTACTATTAAATTCAGTAATGTAGTTTGAAACTAATGTATACTTGCACTTTTTCTTGTTTTTTACTTAGCCATGTAATGTATCAACTATCTGATCACTATTTTTTATAGTAGGTTTTTTTTTAATATACATTTTTGGACTGAAGTTGTGTGGCTAAAACCACCTGACATATCAACTAATAATATGTTTCCATGGTTTGCTTGACATCTAAATGATTTAATACAGTTTGTGATATATTATGTCACTATTCAACAGTGAGGAAAATGCACATTGCAATGACTAAATGAAGTAGAATGTTGAATATTGAATATTGATATAATAACTTTGGGGGCAGTGAGACGGCATCATCTCACAGGTGCTGTGGTTCACTAAACTCTTTTTATGTGCTTTCGTTTCCTTGGACCATTACACCTGTCAAGCTTTTCTACCAGTGGTTCCCACGAGCTTTATGTTTTCCTTAATGTCATCATAATTGGAGACGGCAGCAGTGAAATTGTCAGTGCTAATGTAATGTTACTATATTTCACCATAGATTTGTTTCCTTTGGGTGCCATTCAGTTGTCATATTAAAAATAAAATTGGTTGTCCTGTTTACATACCCTTGCATTAATGTACTTAATAGTAATCTTGTTCTTTCTTTTCAGCCCCAGAACAACTATCAGGAAGTAAGTATCTGAGCATAGATCTATGTTGCCATTTCACTGTTCACTACATTGATGTTGTTTGTATTGATTAATATTCTGTTGAAAATATGGAAATTTTAGTGCAGTGGCATTGTTGCGAAAGGCATAATTTTAAACAGTTGTTACAATGTTAGTTCATGAATAACAGAGTAAACAATATTATGAACATTTGTAACATTACACTGTATTTGTAAAACTTCTGTAATGCCTAGATCATTAAAAGTTAAAGAACAGAGGCAGTCTTATCCTTCGTTGGAATTACCTGTAGTTGTATAATATTTCTATAATCTTAAAAATGTATTTGATTTATTGTTTCAGAATACCCCAGTTTGTCCGATCTGCCAGAAATTCAGCTGGTGCAGAAGGAAAATGTTACAGCAAATGGCACAGATGACTTCAGCATCTTCAGTCTGAAGTGTGAAGTTTCTCCTGCAAAAGAAACAAATGTGAAGTATGAACTCCAGTGGGTTATCAATGGCGCTGTCAGTAAGACAAACACCTTCACTTCATCCGATGCCACGGGTGGAAAGTTTGAGTCGGTGCTGTCTGGAGATTCACTTAAATTCTTCCAGAAGATTGACCAGGTCAGTGAACTCTTCTGAAGTCTGATATTTCATAATGAAAACAGTATCTTTTATTATGACTGTTGCTGTTTTTATAGAATTAATGGCTTAAAATGATGTAGTGTGTACTAGAAAAAAAGCATTATGTTTTAATTTGACCTTATCTGCCACTGCAAAATAGTATTGGAAAATTATTATGAATAAATAGATGAAATACACTTGTAAACTGCCGTCTGATCTGTTGGAGTTGTGGCAATGGCATTTGTTATTCCGTTTCTTCCGTGACTTGTATATTATATGTGCATATAAAACAGTCATAATTAATGGGCTGAGTAGTATGCTAACTTTGGCTCATTGGAAGAGCATATCCTACCAATTGGCAGTGTATTTTCATACAGAAAGGATAGTTATGTTCAGTTAATTACACTGTACTTGGAATCTGTGATAGTCTACATTGTTCTAAAGTAAAAGGCCTTTCTTTTTATTGTGTGATAAATATTCCATGGGAGTTGGCCTGTCTTCATAAAAAACAATATGTTGTTAATTTTCCAGATTGTTTGTCGTGTTTACACGTGCTTTGAGGGCAAATGTAACACAGTCAAATGTCCTACAGACAGTCTACCCTACAAGCCAGAAATTAAGGTATGCTACCAACACAGTTGTTATGCTTTAATTGTACAAGTGTGGAACAATATGATATTTGTAAATAGCCAATACTTAACTGTGATTATCATTTATATATTTTTTTAAGTCTATTTGAACTACTAGCTTTGTGAGAAAGAAACCGTATTATTATAATCATGGTACAGTGGTATTACGGAGGATTATTATATTTGTTTCAAAAACATTCTCATGGATATTCTCTATTTTTTATGTAATAATAATGAAGAGTAATAATAATATAGGTAATTGTTTCCGTATAGTTGTCAGACTATGTCCCTGTGATGCTGTTTTATACTGTTTTATTCCTCTAGGTGATGACTAAAGGCCCTATGATATTACATTATACATGTTCCTGCAGGTGGTGACCAAGGGCCCACTAACAGTGACTGAGGGAGGAGACATTGAATACATCGAGTTCACTGCGACACTTCCCCCACGATTCATCTGTGCGTCCTCCGAAACTATCATCTCTGCAAATGACACATGTGAGATAACAGTCTTTGGGATCCTGGGGATTGAATCTGGAGACAGGAAATGCTCAGACGGAACAAATATCCCCCAGGCTGTGATAGGCTGGCCTCACTCCTATGGTGATGATATCATTGTTCCGTGTGGGGTCAAGGTCACAAAGATGAATTGGTTCCATGTTCTGCGTTTGTCCATCAAGGCAAAGGTGGATTTGATCAAGGATAGGAACTACAAGCGACAATTGACCATCAGTCAAAAAATATCCACCGGGATCAAGGAGTTTACTATTGACCTCAAGGTTATTGAGGTGGGTGTCTTTTTAGGTTTTATCTTGCCGCCCATCCGGTTACATTTTGTTATTGAAATGAACAAAAAACACTGAAACGTCAATATTGCTCATACCTCCCCATTCAGTGAATACAGAATTTAATAATATTGGAGCAGTGTAAGTGTACTTATTCCCCCTGAGACACCAGTATCCACTTATGTTTCTGTGATCCCTCACTGTTTGAACCATTTGTCAGTGGTTTATAATTATCCCCTAATTATCCATTTATAAAACTCAATAGTTGCCATTTTGAGCTATTTACAATTGTGCATTTGCCAGTTGACACTAGAAACAGCACAGTCACTGTCTCTCCAGATGATGCATCTCTCAACAAGTTTAACATTGAATTACTGTAATGCCACTGCTATTGTGATGAGTGTGGCCCTGGATGTGTTGTTCCACGGGTACATGTGAAGCAGTGGGATTCTTCTTCTCTTACGATATACTTCCGTATGAATGCCATGGCGTTTAAATTGGTAAAATCCTGAAATGGGAGGTGGACATTTAGACGAGCCTAGGCATTTAGATGGGGGTGCGTATGAAAGGGAGCATTTATTAATTAAAGGGGATGACTCACAAATTGTGATGCGAACCCCTACAAACCTAAATGCACATTACCAACATTCATCTGTTATTACATCCCACACTGGTATCACAAGAAAACAAACCAATGAAAATTACACCACCCTTGCTGTATAGACTACAACAGCCGGTATGTTTTTCCTTATAGTCAATGAAAACTTCCTCTTCCGTAACTGAAAAATTCATTTGATAAATAACATGTTTCTAGTTTAAAATATGTCTCACAACTGAAAATGTGTGCAGTTGAACAGAATATGGCATTTATTTTTTACAACTCGTGGTGGCTGAAACATACCATAAACAACTGTGTTAACGCACAATATCACAGCATTTAGTTGAGCATGTGTGTATGTGAAAATTTCACATGAATGTTTATGAATGAATGTTTATTCAACAGATAAATAGGCTTAAATATGTTAAACACATAATAATCTTATGGATATAGGTAACTTTAATGAAAATGTAGGATATAAGAGACGCTGATAAAGGATAAATCCAGAGTAGGTTGGGGGGTTATTTATACACAATTCTGACCAGGAAGCATTGAGCCATTTACACGAGCATTTATGCGGTAGTTTATGGTATTTCCCTCTATAAACGGTGAGTCTGGCTTTGATAGTGATGCATGATTTGTTGTTGTTCCTCTTGTTTCTTGTACTGTTATTTCCACCAATTATCTTCACAACCCTACCTATCTACTCTAGGTCATTATATTAATCTAATTCCTTCTACAATAGGTACCTGCTTTCTTTGCCAACTGTTCTTCCCCCAGTCTACATGTACTGACCACTAAGTGACTTTATTATCACACTAAAAATCTTCCCCCTGTTAACGCTCTGTGCTTCATCACTAATTTTGCTGAACCAGGTGGTTCACAATCTTGTACCCTCTCTTGCTGTTTTTATGTCATTTCTACTCCCTAGGCCACACAAGTTGGCTGGTTTCACACATGTGCAAAGTTCATTACCCTCGAGTTTCCTCGATATGTGCATATATTCTTTCACACCTACTTTTATCTATGCATGCATCCCTGCTTTATTCTCTTGAGAATTTCATAGTGTATTGAATGTATATGTGTCTGGATCATTTCAGGTGACAGTGATAAACAGGGACCGTGGATTAACATGCTCTGCAATTACAGACCCCCACTACAATACATTTGATGGAGTGTGAGTAAAACATGCTTTTGTATGAGAAAGATGTGTAGTCATGTAAGGCCTTGGTTCACATGAGGTTTTTTGAAAAATGATACATGGCTAGAGACAGAGGTGGATATTTGTGTAAAACCTTTCTGCACACATTAATTCCAATGGGTCTGAATGATTCTCAGGGAAGTTGAGATGGTGTTCAATCAAACAGGTCTGCCAGGGAATAAACTGTAAAGCACTTTCAATATAATCTTCATTGTTACATTCCTTGTTTAGATTTCTTCACAATGTCCCTGATTAGCATGTTTATGATGAAGAAAGGTCCTTTTAAATTACTATTGTTATTATGAACTACATCAACATAAATGTCACCCTTCAGTGATTTGTATAAAGCAATATAGCACTAAATAAGATAGCAAAAATAAATAAGAATTGTATTCATAACCTTAATTTTTTGCTTTCTTTATTATTATGGTAAGTTTGACCTGTGTATGATTTCAGTAACTTTGACAACTACATCGAGGGCGAACTGATAATGTTCAGACACAAGACACTGCCATACGCTGTGCACACTTTCCAGCGACGATGCTTCGGAAATGCAGCGTGTCACTGCATCATTGCTATCCGTTCTGGTGATGATGTCATTGTCATCGACAGCTGTGGCCCAGACAAAACTCCAGCTTCAAGGATACCACAGATTGAAGTACAACTTTACCTGAACGGTGATCTGACGCCAGGCACAATAATTGAACAGTACAGTGGTGGTTATGCCTATAAAGTAAGTGTTCATTTCTGATAGTCTGATATAGAGTAAATACTTTGATCCTGCTATCGTACTTTAATAAATGATTTTGTGTTTTTAATAGCATTGTTTGTAATGATAGTATGTATTATTTTTAGGACAATATTTGTTAATGTATTTTATTATAAAAACGCATTTATCAATGGTGTATGATACTTGGAAGTAGATGTTCATCAAAGTTCTACTTGTATGTTTCTGTTTGTAGCATCAAACTTTAAATAATGATCGTTAATAACACAGGTACGCTGCGACTAAGCTCACCCTAGGACAGTCCTTAGTTATGTAGCAATAAGTGTAAGAAACTAGTCCTCTGTATTCAGACAACCTTAGGCCAAATCCTGTGATTAGTTAGTAGTCAGACCCTATTGTATGAAAGAGCCATGTCTTATCCACAATTTAAAGTGATTTAGAGATAAGTAATTGTTATAAATGGTATCTTTATGATAACAAACATGTACTGCTACTAGACTATGGGCGAAATGCATTTTGAGTAGTTTTGTCAAAAACCACCATTCTAGCTGCCATATGATGATTGTAGTGGTTTTTCTTTTTTTGTTAACATGTTTATTTTGTTAGCATTTCATGTTATGTTTAGGATTTGTGTAGACTATTATATTATCAGTATGATTAGTATGTTGCTCATGTTTGAAAAAGTACCTGGAAGCAATCATCACTGACCAGGCTGCATGTAGTGAAACGTTACTATTTAGGTGATCCATTGGATTGGGCAAGTGACCTGAATAATGAGGTGACCTTATCATCTATATAACTTTTTATATATATATATATATATATATATATATATATATCCTGTCCAAAAAGACTTTTGGGGACAGTTTGATGGTGACTTTAATTGAAATGTGACTATCATCCATGTCAGTTTTATATATACTGTGCAATATATTTCGTTGGACTGTTTGAAATGACCTGAATTGCAAGGTGACTGTATTACCAAAATTAACAATAAAGTGCGGTGCTATGTAAATACTAGTATTATTATTATGCACAGATACAAAAAGAATGAAAGGGAGCAATGTGTGTTTCAGGTGAGACTGCCAACTGGCACCGTGATACAGGTGAAGAGAGTAGGTGGGGTCTTCCTGAATACTGTCATCTATCTGTCAACAGCTGACTACAACCAAACTGAAGGTAAGGTCATAAAGCATGCAAGGTGGTGAGGGATAAAATGTGAATCTAGAGTACAACGTTTTAAGTAAGGACAGGTGTGAATCTAATGAATAAGTAGAAATATTAATATGTAATTGACGATGTAAGATGGACAACTATGAAATAAAGACAGTTGTGAATGTATTAATAAAATTAGACTGCCATATGTGTGTGTGTGTGTGTGTGTGTGTGTGTGTGTGTGTGTGTGTGTGTGTGTGTGTGTGTGTGTGTGTGTGTGTGTGTGTGTGTGTGTGTGTGTGTGTGTGTGTGTGTGTGCGTGCATGCATTCGTGCGTGCATGCATGCGTGTGTGAGAGAACCTGGCATGGATTATGGAATACACAGGACAGATGTAATCAGCCATAATGTACACGAGAACACAAGGAATCTTATATAGACTGTGAACATTGTCAATCTCATGACAATGTAAAGTCACCTGTTCATCCTACAGGCCTGTGCGGGTCGGCTGATGATGATCCACGCAATGACCTTTTTGGTGGAAATATGCCAACAGAGTGGATCAAAACATGGAGGTAAGTGGCTACTTTGATTTATATACATACATGTACATTATGTATAATCATAGGATATGCAACTTAGAGGAAAGCAATTGTCTAAAATATTTATTTTGTAAATTATTATTGAAGTTATTACAGTTGTGATCATGTACATACATTTTGACCATTTCCGTATGGGATGCCCCTTTAACGGCATCACTGCTTGTGACACTTCGGTATGGTAGGCCGCTATTGAGATTTTGGCAAGCTTTGCCATTCAATGCGTTTTAACTCAGAATTATCCACTCGGTGGAGCCACTTGTATATGGTGGCCAAGCTGATATAATTTAGTATTTAATTGTCTCTGTAGTTTATTGTCGTTCACTAATAGTTTATACTGATTTTGTTTCGGTTTTTGAAGATGGATTATCAAAACCTGTGGTGGCTACAATGGTGGAAGGCTTCTTTGATAGTTTTTGCAAATAAACTATATCCAATGATGATTATGTTCGAAACTATGACGATGTTGGGGAACTTAACAACTGAAACTGACCAATTTATTTTGATCAATACTCGGATGCCAGTGATGATAAAAGTTACAGAATAAAACCGGAGTAAGAGCAGTGTACCGTGTTGTCAGTGTAATATAGTACAGCTATTTTACTTGCTGATTATCGTACTTTCCGAAAATATATAACATCCCTGTTCATAAAATGCATTTTGGTTCACAAATCTTGAATTGAAAGGAGGTTGGCAACTTTGCTGCAACACACTGGGAATGCCGTACCATCCTTTAATACATATATATATATATATATATATATTTATATATATATATATTTATATATATATATATTTATAATTTATTAATGTAAAATTTTATTAATTATTTAATGGTTTATTTGTATTCCCATGTACATTAAAACCAGTTTGTCTGTATGACTATATATTAAGAGAATCCGTTTTTACAGATGTTTTAAATTTGAGTAATAGCTATTCTTATTGGAATTTGCAGTAATGTATTGTATAAAGAGGTTAAAAAGGCGACCCATAAAATATTTGTGCTAGAATTTGCAAAATGTTTGGATTTGTTTTCTATGTAATTGTTACACAAATGTCAATAAATCATACAGTAAAACGTTGTTTCTGTTTATAATGAAAGGCCTGTATCATTATCGTGTGGCTCATTTCTCACCATATCAGAGTCGAACAGAAGGACTCACTGTACTTTGGTTCGTGCAAGAAACTGGTGACAACATCAATGCCATCAAGTCATCTAACAGCAATGGTAGCAGGTCATCCAACGTATTGTGACTGCACAAGTGACATGCGGACATGTGCTCCCGGCCGTGATGTGGTCAACTGTGTGTCATCCACCAGCACGGGCAGAGGTGGGCACTTACCTGGCATAAACCTGTTGCATCGTGACTTTTAAAAAACAATTGAAAACCCACCTATTCTGGGCTGTGTATGAAGTATAGACACCTGTCAGTTTATTTAATTTTAATTTTACCTATTTATTATCTTGTACATGTTTTACATTAATTTTACAAAATGTCATACTCATTATTTTATTATCAATATACCATTTATTTTAATGATTATCTTTAGCTAATTTATTTATTTTATTATTTATTACTATTACTTTTTTTATAAATATTTTATGTATTTTATTTACCTTAACAAACTTAATATTATAATTCTCATGTATACATACTCATGTACAGCGCCTCCAAATGTATATTTCCAGATTGATGGCACTTTATAAATGTTCTTATTATTATTATTATTTCAACACAATACATGTTGCTATAGTTATTACACCGTCCTCAGTAACCATTGTCCTCGTCGTCCACTGTCTTCACCATCCACTGTCTTTCTCATGTCATGAATCTTCAGCATCCACTCCTCATTATCCCCATTTCTTTCACTGTTCCCATCATCCACTGTCGTGATCATTTTCTGTTATACTGTGTCCTAATCAACTTCTGTAAATTTTATCACAGTCATTACCATTAACAATCATTTTCAATGCCATCATCATCATCAAATATTCCTGTTGTTGACAAGTTGTACTGTCACCATCCTCTGTCCTCATCAGCATCTGTCCTAGCTCTGTAACTGTACTTGTCATCATTCACTCTTGTCGTCGCTATGCATTGTCCTTTTCATAGGGCATTATAGGTCCTCATTATCTTTACTAAACGGGTATATATTATTGTATTGTGATCACATAATTCTATTTTCTGATTGAAATTATGACATGTTGGAAGAAAGCACCAAATGTGGCACATGAGTAAATATATATTTTAGGACCTGGCAGAAATGTTGTAGATATCCAGACGTGTTCCAATGAAACTGGGAGCTGTAACATGTATGATCAACTCTGTGGCAGACCTGTTCAGTTGAACACCAGCCACCACAATTTATCTTAGAAGAATTAAGCCACACTGCAATTTTAATCGTGACTACACTTTAAAATATCCATCAGTGTCTACAGCGAAGTATTCATGCAGCTGAATTATTTGGAGCAATGTAGAAGGACTAGTATTGCCCAAGGTTTGGCATGGCAAACTAGGAATCCAACATGCATTATCTCGATTGAAAGTCCACTGTTCTAGCAACTGCATCATTGTACCTGTGTGCAAATGTATTCCTGTTCACAGTAACACCTTTCTTAATGTTCTACTGTCCTCATCTACCACTCCTGATTATTCAGTGTATGATTGTCACCTATTTGTCCTGTCACTGTAGCAATATTGTTTGCACTGACACTAGTTTAATGTCAGGTCACAAAGCCATCACCATTGCTGCACTTGTATGATCACAACTACCCTGGTAGTTTTGGATATTTGATGGCAATATATTTCATTTCGCTCATACAGGAAATGACATCACATCTATGCTGCTCACTCAAGCATTGCAGCCACTCGGCTGTGACGGTGGTCCACCAGCTGGGAAACGCCCTGATTTTGATCTTGAGTTCAGTCCTAAGGTATAATGAATTGTATCAGATTGTATGCATATATACAACAGCTCATGTAAAGTAGATTTTGTTGCCCTCTGAGAATTTCTTACAATATCGGTTTACAAAAAATTATAGCTAATATCAAATTATTATTTAAAATCAATCATTTATTAGCAGTTTTTTCCATTCAAATCAAATGGCAAGATTTATAAAGTACTATTCCTACAGTCATTGCTCAGAGTGCTGTATAAAATGTTCTAGAAAATGGGTTAGATTTATGTGTAGGTCCTGCTTAGTGGTTTGTTGTATATTTTTGCTCACATTTTTTCCCACACATTAATTGATATAGAATTATTTTAGATAATGAATTGTATCAAAATTATATATGTGGCTTGCTTAACAATACTTTAGTGATTATCACCTTTGTGTTTATTTTTTTAATTATTTTATCTTAGGTATTACTAGTAAATTTGAGTAAAACATTTCAGGACAATATAAACAAATTGTGATATATATATATATATATATATATATATATATATATATATATATATTTGTGATATATGGTACTTTATATAAATCATGTTGAAGATTAATTTGTCAGTTCAATTACTGCGTACATTTGCTTTGTAAATAACAAATGGGTTTACAGAAAATAAGTATGATGCTATTGAAATAATAAAAACAGCTATTCTAATCCCAAAAGCCAGTTCAGTTTAGCATAACAGTTATGTCAGAGAGGTGTTATGCTGCTATATGAATGTGTGAGCATCAACAAGTGTGGCACTTTCAGCCAGTGAAATGGCCAACTACTGGCCCTCTCACAAAGCCAAAGGTTGAGGAACATTGCCGCCTGAAGATCGAGGGCTCAGTTGTGGGAAAACTGTGTGGAAGACTTCTGCACATCACGTTTCATATAGAGATCGAAGGCTGCATGGAAGATGTAAAGGTGAGGATGCCAATTAGCAAAGCACATGCACAAGCACGGACGTGTATGCACATACACACCCACACCCACTACATATATTATATATAGAAGTGTATTCATACATTTTAATTAAAACACTGTTCTTAAGACAAGTTGAATTAAAGGATTGCTGCCTACCAAATTGTGTTTAGTCAGAATGTAGCAACGTTCTCAAATGGGGAAAAACCTAACCTCGGAGCATGTTGAAACATGAAAGAATATATAGCCACTGCACCGTTGCACTACCATAGCCACTCTTGACATTTATGCAATTACAAAGTGATTTGCCCCATTAATCTACAGTCCTGTTTTCGTAGTTCTAATTCTCATTTTTAGATGAAGCAGTAATATTGCAGAAGCCTTTCTGTTGTTCTCATTATCAAGACAACTTATTCAGCCACTTTGCTGCTAATAATTACCATAATAATAACCATCCCTGACTAATTGTGGGTAATATAATATGAAAAATTATGTTAAAACGTTTTTGGTGTAATTGAGTAAGTCAATGAAGGGTGTTGTTTACAGTATTATGGTGTAACACTGTTCTAAATGATCATGCCTAATTCTCCCAACTGTAGATTAGCGGTGCCCTTGAGTGGGCAAAAGGTTCCATTGATGCTGCTCTGGAGAAATGCAAGGGAGTGATGGAAGGAGACGAGGAGTTCCAAGGACCAGCCGGCCCCGGTAAAGAAAACCCACTTGTAGAGATTGGTGACAAAATGTGTCCAGAAGATGAGAAAGAAAACATTTGCAGTGGGCATGGAACTTGCAAACTTGGTAAGTGTTTGATATATTTGCATTATGATGTAATAAACATATTTTTAAATTAGTAATGTCCTGAAATGTAGCCAATGTTTAAAGGTATTCGTTCACATATAAGCAGCATTTAATTAAGGATACAGAAATAGAAGAATACGCATTCCCGATACAACTGTTATATTTTTATGCTGATGAAGTAAAATGTTGTAGTAGAAATAAAAGAATATAAGTAACTGCAGCATATTTACATTGCACAATCCCCCTGATTAATGATGGACTATGTGTTATGTTTTTGTTGAAAATCAAATAATTCGCGAAATAAAATGTTTCTGTAGGTGTGTGCACATGTAACACACCATTCCGAGGGCCAGACTGTTCCATTGATGGTGGGAAACCTCCTTCAATTGTGAAGACCGAACTGAACTGCAATGGCTTCTGTAAAACGGTTGTCATCACTGGAGAAGGATTCTTTGAGTCTGACGCCATGCAGTGTGAATTCACAAAGATTGAGGTGAGTGGAGCATTGGAAGTCTGTCTCTCCTCTGTGTGTCTTTCTTCTGGTAAATAGATTCCAGAAATAGAACAGAACTGTACAATACAGTTTAAATATTGATTTACAGTTATAGTTTTATTATAGATACATAATATCAACTGAAATAATGTCTTAGATCCAAGGATGATCAGTCCCCTAAAATCCAACATTTACACAACTGTATTAACAAAATACTTGGCCCCTATTCTTTCGATAGTTCAACAGATTATGTGGAATATACCCAAAATAGTCATACAAAATGTGAAGTATTCATATAATGATGTTGTATATGATTAATTAATCAATTAACTGTTAAGCTATTTAGAGAAAAACATTGTTGTGAACTGATAAACCTGATTTTGACTAATTTAAAATTAGTTTCTTCCCTAACAATGGTGTTCTGTAAGTAAACATGTCAACCCCTGGATGAGCTGGTTTGACATTTTTGCTGACATATCACTGAAACATATCTTCAATAATAAGTTATATTGGCTGCTTTTTCATTAATGAAAACTCCTTAAATGTAACACAACATAATTTTTTAATCATGGAGGTTTCTTTCTTAAAAGACAATCGTTGGGTCTTAGTGAAACAGTTCAAAGTGGACGACAGAGATCCAAAATGTGATAATGCAAAACAAATGCATTATGGATTCTCAGTCTAAAAAAGCTTCTTATGAGTTTTGCAGTAGCTGAAGTGGAACCACTTATTCTGATGGTGGAGTAATTCCAGGAGTGTCTAGACTACGAGGACACTGGTGCAGTATTACATTATGTTATTGTTGCTGCATATCTCGATACAACCACTTGTGTTTCAGCTGAGTATCACATCATGGAAGGTGTTGGGTGCGTCACATGTGACGATTGTGAAAGCGGAGTACATGGGAACCAATCAGATGATGTGTACACTACCTGACCCTAAGGGCAGCTATGTCATCCGTGTGAAGTGCATTGGTGTCCTTTGGTCACCAAGGGTGACACTGCTCAACTACGATGACCGATGTCGCACTTGCAGCTTTGGTAGCAATAAAAAATGTGAAACAAAGGTCAGGGTCAAGTACATTATATACTGTTCCAACGTACATGAAAATTAGGTTCTATACAAGTCTGACAAGTACAATTCCATTGAAATGAACAGTAATTATATTATTCAGGAGCCAATAAGTAACCTTTTTAGAAATATTAGTTTAATTGTGGATATATTTAGTGTGAGTAATTAGTGTTATGAATCACACAGTCAAAACTCGACAACTATGTGTCACTTTCTAAATAGACATTATATATATATATATATATATATATATATATATATATATATATATGAAAAATGTCTGATACTTTGCAAGTACAGTTGAACAAATAAAAGTAACTGTCTTGATAAGTACCAAAAAGCTCAAAGTAAGTTGACATCCAAGAAAAAATGCTGAACCCCAAACTTGATTCCCATACAGGAGATGGTTGCAAAAATACTTCCTGCGAAAATATCTATTGCCGTGTGTTTGATGAAGTAATTTGTATCTTTGTGCAGGCGAACACGTGTTACATTGACAACATGTGTCGTGTTGGCGGTGAGCTGAACCCACAAGACGCTCGATGGGCCTGTAAGCCAGGCATCACTCAGGAACAGTGGAGTGTCATAGGAAGTAAGTTGTGGTCAACTTTTAGATTTTATAGGAATCTAGTTATAGATATATATTTATGTATACCACACATACATATTATGTGTGTGTATATATATATATATATATACACATAATATGTATTGGGATATATAAACATTTACTAAAAACAATTCATATTCCTGCTTATGTGTGTGTATATATATATATATATATATATATATATATATATATATATATATATATATATATATATACACATAATAACATCAGATACTAATGAAACATATTTATTTTACAAATTACACATTGAAACTTTACTATTTTATATAAAGATATAATTATGTACCAAAATAAAATAATATTTGATTTGTTAGGCCTTTATTCAGAAGTTGTATCTCTCATAATGGAGCAGCCTGCCTATGTTGTATTTAGGAGTATGCACTGTATATGTATATATATATATGTGTGTGTATAGTAAATATGTATATATATATATATATATATACACATATATACATATATACTGTATACTCCTAAATACAACATTGGCAGGCTGCTCCATTATGAGAGATACAACTTCTGAAGTAAGGCCTAACAATCATTTTTTTATATTTTGGTTACAATAATTATATCTTTATACTACAAATAGTAACAGTTCAAGTCGTAAAATAACTTGTTTTATTCATACAGGTGTATTGGTGAGGGTGAATCGGCCCTCCGCCTCCTCAACAACCTCGTACTTTCTTTATTGCACATAAAACCCTAAGTACACCACTTAGATGAAAAAGCCTGGTCAAAAACTCGTACTAATTTTGCACCAGTAACAAGTATAAAATAACTGTATTGTACATCAAATGTAACACTAGGAGGTGAGACCCAGAATAACAACTTATAATAAAAATAACCAAATAATAGCAATAACCAACTATAAAATAAATCGAACGTAAGCAAAATTGTTTGTTCATGACCATGCACAGCTAACTCTCTGTCAGTGACTGGCGAATGGTATCCACAGTATCTTTGCCCCCACTGATATGTGGTGTTGGGTGATTACTGCTACATAAGAGTACACGTACACAACAACAAATACTTTCCCTAGTATCAGGTTTGTCCACAAGGGTACCATCGGCATACTCCACTAGGGGACACCACTGTCTTGCTACTTCACACCAGATATGCTGTATGTGCCCACTGTCACATACAGCCTTCTACAAAGCAGCTACTCAAGATTAGCAATGGTTGAAATAGACCAACTTAATGACATTTTTGTTTTGTTAATTTAGATAAATAACTAACCGCGTGCATGCACGCACGCACGCACGCACGCACGCACGCACGCACGCACGCACGCACGCACGCACGCACGCACAGCAAACATGGCACCCTCAAAGGTATTGCTAAGCAGTATTACAAATCCAAAATATATTTTTTTATTCCCAACCATCTGTACTTACTATATCATTACACAATATTTACAATTGACACCATATCCATGAAGGTCATTCCATCATTAGGTCACTAAAGTTATATATATATATATATATATATATATATATATATATATATATATATATATATATATATATATATTCATGCATATATATATATATATATATATCACATGCATATGTCAACAGAAGCACTAGCTGTATGTATTATATATATGTAAACCTGTTTGTGGTATTAATATCTAAATAATTGCACCATCAAATCAAGCAAATGCTGCTGCAGTTACACTCACATTGTTTTCCTTTCAGCCTCATATCCACTGGGGAAGTTTGCATTGACTGGTTGTGGTGGAATCATTGACTTGATGGGTCTGGGCACCATCACTTCCGTAAACAACACCGTCATTGTGTCTGGCCCTGACAACACAGAGAATGGTGCCACAAAGTTCACTGGTGCTGCAAAAAGCCAAGTGAAGATCGAGAATATCGCAAAGCTTGACGTCAAGTATTCATTGTCGATATTCTTGAACGTGTATGTTGAAAAATCAGGCTCAGTCGTGAACTACGGCACTGCCAGAGGTGTGGGGCTGTACTATAATATGACAAATGGAGAAATTGTCTTCCGTGTTGTGAAGCGTAACACCACTGACTTGATTGCTGAGGTAAAGGCTAAGGTTGATGCAAAGAAATGGTATCACGTTGGGGGTACATATGACTACAACACCGGGAAGTCTTACCTGTATATTAACAGCAAACAGGAGGCTGTATCAGACACACCCATACAAGACATGTTGGCCACAGATTCTACCATCTATCTGGGAGCCATTGCCGGGGTTACGGACAAGTTCAAGGGTCATGTGTCATGTCTGCAGATGTTTGACAGAGCGGTAGAGGAGACTGAGATCAATAACCTCAAGAAATGCGAGATCAGTGAGTTATTTTCTATGTCCTTTTGTAAGTATCTACTCAACCGTTCTCTACCTGCCTTTGCTACTTGTGTAATTAATGTTGTATGTTTATTGGAATTGAATTGCTGAAATCCAAACCAGGTATGACACAGAACCCTGGTACATTGTCACCTTCTGGTTTATCAGAGTCCACATTACTACTTTTTTGTTTGTGTTTGTCATACTTACTTACGCTTGCGTTAAAGGTCTTATTCATGAATGTGTTTTTTCTTTTTGTAGCCCAGGAACAGCTTTCAGGAAGTAAGTGTCTCTGTACATTGTCTGATGCTCTCTAAGTTGAAGCCAATTATATTTGTTAATGTTCTTTTATAACAGAGGAAGTTTACTATGCAGTGGCTTTGACATGCAATTGTGAATGTTAAATTATTTCTACATATTAGTTTATGAATAACAGCACATAGTTAAATAAATGATGATTATGCAGACATGCTTTTTATATTTTAATATGTATGTAGCATAATGCAAAATATCAGTGTACGAGATCTACAAAATATATATACTGACCTGGCTGAAAGCAGTTACTTGTAGGGAAGTAAAATTAGCCAACGTACTATACTGAATATATTTGGCAGTGTATTATTGTGACCTCTCATAACAAATAATATTAGTTTTCTTGATGAAATAAGTTAGATGAGTATATAATCTATAATTTGTTTTAATTTATATACTAATATTTCGTGCAAGCAGACAAAGATGGGACGGACCGTGGTGAATGATACCATATACAGACTTTGCTGTATTTCTGAATTAGTTAACCGAGTAGGATTAATAAATTTGCTGATTGTTTCAGAATATCCCAGTTTGCCCAAACTGCCAGAAATTCAGCTGGTGCAGAAGGAAAATGCTACAGCAAAAGGCACAGATGACTTCAGCATCTTCAGTCTGAAGTGTGAAGTTTCCCCTGCAAAAGAAACAAATGTGAAGTATGAACTCCAATGGGTTATCAACGGTGCTGTCAGTAAGATAAATACGTACACTTCGACCAACACCAAGGGCGGAAAGTTTGAATCACTGCTGTCTGGTGATTCACTTAAATCTCTTCAGAAGATTGATCAGGTCAGTGAACCTTTCAGCAATCGGACCGTTATTTAATAATTTATTTATTATTAGTATTTTATAAATACTGTGCTATTGTTGCTATGTCATTAGTAGCTGCCTAAAGGCTATAAAATCAGTTTTGTCTTGGTCTACGATCTTATATGCAAGATACTCATGGAAATGCTATTACAGATCATGCTGTATAACATTGGTCTATAATACTAAACAACTGCAACCTCACTCCTTGTCGGTATTCTAACTATAACTATTTCACTTGACAGAATTGACTAGTGATCAGTTATTCAGATGATCTATCTGTCAGTGTAAGTGTGATGGTAGTTGATGCCCTTTGTTTGTTGTTCTACAGTGTCTTCATTAAATCTGTTGTATTGTTCATTTTCCAGATTGTTTGTCGTGTCTACACGTGCTTTGAAGGCAAATGTACCACATTCAGATGTCCAACGGACAGTCTACCCTACAAGCCAGGAGTTAAGGTATGTACTTCCAACTGTCTTTATGTTTCAATTTAATAAAACAATTTGGACACTCAACTATCTGTGTACTTTAATTTAATTAATATTAAATGGTAGAACAGTATTATATTCACAGATAGCTACTAGTGTTGCCTTTGATTGTCAGTTAGTAATTAAAAAAAAAATTATGATGTAAATATATACTAATTTTGTTGATTATGACAGTGTAGTTAAAATAGAAACTAGTTATTAGGCTATGACCAAGGACCTGGCGATCTTTACAAAGGCTTTTGATTGTCATTTAGATTTCTTTTAAATTTAACTGAACTAGCTTTTTAAGAAATAAGGTCACCTTTTTATCATGATAGTGGTGCATGGACATGTTGACGGGTGTTCCCTGGTTATGTTAAATAATTATAATGTAGAGTTATGCTGATATAGTTGATTCACACAATTTACTTATTAGGTGACGACCAAAAACATTGCATTGTCATGTCCCTGCAGTGTTTGCGAAGGGCCCTGTGATATTACATTATAACTGTTCCTCCATATAACGTCCACATATCCTATGATATCAAATTATACATGTTCCTGCAGGTGGTGACCAAGGGCCCACTGACCGTGGCCGAAGGAGGGGATGCTGAGTACATTGAGTTCGCTGCCACACTCCCCCCACGATTCATTTGTGCGTCATCTGAAAGCCTCAGCTCGACTAATGGCACGTGCGAGATAACAGTCTTTGGTCTCCTGGGGGTTGAATCTGGAGACAGGAAATGCTTGGACGGAACAAGTATCCCCCAGGCTGTGATTGGCTGGCCTCACTCATATATTGATGACATCATTGTTCCGTGTGGGGTCAGGATCACGGAGACAAATTGGTTCTTGGTTTTGCGGTTGGCCATCAAGGCAAAGGTGGATTCGATCGAGGACACGAACTACAAGCGACAATTGACTATCAGGCAGAAACTATCCATTGGGTCTTTGAAGATTACTACTAACCTCAAAGTTATCGAGGTGGGTGTCTTTTCATGGTTAATTTTGCAGTATTTCCAAATACACATTTTGTAACAAAATAACATAAATAAAGAGAAAACTGCAGCTGCTAAATGGTGTACACATTTAATGGCAGTAGGACCATTTCAATGACAATCCTCCAGCCGTGTTCTCACCTTCTCTATTTGGTCTCTGTGCTAGGTGTTTATCCCTGTTTATTCTACAAGTCCTGTCCATTTTAGAAACACTTCATTGCACTCCACCCTTCTCAGATATACCCTTTGCTAATCTAATCTCTTTAATCCAGTAATTCTTGTGAACCAGTTCTTTTCATAATCCAGCTATCTCCACTGTTATTTTCTGTTATTTTTACAGTATCTGACTACCGGTAGTAGATTTTGCAACGTTTTTGTTGTCTCGATATGTACCAGTCTCTCACCACACTTACTTTCATCTGTTCATTTGCCTGTGCTTGTATTGTCCTGTTAAGTTCATGGGGTATGTTGAACCTGTGTGTGTGTCTTGACTATTTCAGGTGACAGTGACAAACACGGACCGAGGGTTGTCGTGCTCTGCGTCTGGTGACCCCCACTACAGAACATTTGATGGAGCGTGAGTGAAACTTGCTGATTTTGTGTGAACATGAATACTTTAGCATGCCTAAAAACTGTCCGGTGTGCATATTTAGTTGATGAAAAATGGCAACAACCTATCAAGACTTGTGATTTTGAAGTTGTAGATTTCAATCTGAAAGTATTAGACCATCCTATTTCTATGATTAGATGAATCGGTCAGAATCCTCAATTCAATTCTGATGCTAAAACATCATTATTGTAGCCAACATCGACCATAGATAAAACTATTGTGTGCAGCACCTCATAGACAAAGTCAAACTACTCACAACTAGTAGGCTGCAGTTTTCGATTTTTATATCGATTTTCTAACCTATTCTGTTACTTGGCCCTGTACTATTTTTAAATGTGACCATTTTGCCACCTGATAGAGGTATTTGATGCTTTCACTATTTGGCATGTGAGACTTTTGTCAATAGCCCTCCATGTTTCATTATTAGGACAAACAGTTGTTGTACTGTCATCTGTGCATGATTGCAGTTACTTTCACAACTACATCGAGGGCGAACTGGTAATGTTCAGACACAAGACACTGCCATACGCTGTGCACACGTTCCAGCGACGATGCAACAATCACGCAGCTTGCCACTGCACAATTGCTATCCGTTCTGGTGATGATGTCATCGTCATCGATGTATGTGGCCCCAATGGCACACCAGCGTCAAGAATACCGCAGATTGAAGTACAACTGTATCTTAACGGTGATCTGACACCAGGCACAACGATTGAACAATACAATGGCGGTACTGCCTATAAAGTAAGTGTTGATTTATTTCTTAGGCATTAAACCTCTTATACTCATAAGTATATCAATCCTGATAATTAATCAATTATTTTTGTGATTTTATATTCACAAGAACAGATTTTTTTATGTGGAAAGTGCTCTTCAAACATCACTGAAACGCCAAGAAAAAATTCTTGGAATAGTCATAAACACATCACTGACATGTGACACATTTTGTGCAAATGAATTTTTAATTAATTATGTGAACTAATATATGTGAACGTTTCATTAAGACTATTATAGAAAATGTTAGCACACAGTTGAATCACGTGTACATTTGTAACCTTATATGGAGGAAATTTTTTAAAGTAAAATAATTATGTGTTATTAAATTGTGAAAGCCATTACACACATGTACCTGTGTTGTCCTTCAAGTTTAGTTCATATATTCGCCATCTTTAAGAATTGTCCAACGAACTTCTAAAGTTATAGTTCCCATCTGCCTGTGTCAGTTATTTCCCCACTTGTATCATTGTGAAACTGTAATGTTGCATTTATGCGTATGGCTTGTAAGTTGATACCACCAATATGTACATCATGACCTATCACATTTGAAGACTCGCCACACTTGTTATGTGAGATGAAATACTGTTAGAAAATCTTACTTAATATGTTAGTTTCTTTTATTTTACTATTACAAAGATACTTGGGACTATTTAAAAAGGTGACCTTAATTGCAAGGTGGCTGTATTAACAAGGACACTATTAAGCAAAGTTTTCCTGTAAGTACTTTTGCTGTTATTTTGCATGGACATACAATGGAGGTATGCAATGTGTGTTGCAGGTGAGACTGCCCACTGGCACTGTGATACAGGTGCAGAGAGGCTGGAGCAACTACATGAACACTGCTATCTATCTGTCGGTAGCTGACTATGGCCAGACTGAAGGTAGGGACATGAACCTGGAGAGACGGTCAGTGGTGAAAAAGTATTGGGTGACTCTAAGAATGTAAATATGACAGGTTTTAAACATGGATATGTGTGAGTTTTGCGTGTAAAGAGTACCGGTTTTAAACACTGAATGTGTGTTAAGTATTAAGGACAGGCGTGAATCTAAGGTGTAAATATATTTTAGATAAGGACGGAAGTGAATGGGTGATGTAAATATAATATGATTAAGAGTGTGTGTGAAATAGGGACATATGAATATGGGATGTAAATATGAAGTAGAAATAGTTGTGACTGGTGAAATAGGACAACAGGGTTGTGTTTGGCCATAGGACTGTTTTGACCTTGGTGTGAGCATCAATTTGGACAGCCTATGTATGACTCTGAACTGTGCCAACCTCATAACGATATAAAGAGGTGTTTGTTATTCAGGTATGTGTGGGTCAGCTGATGATAATCCAGGTAATGACCTTTTTGGTGGAAGCGTGCCAGCAGCATGGATTAAAACCTGGAGGTAGGTGGCTGGATATATATATATATATACATTAATATAAATATACACCCTGTATGTATGTATGTGTGTGTATATATATATATATATATATATATATATATATATAGACAAAAAAATAATTTGAGAAATAAATGTCTAATCATCACCATATTTTGTATTGATATTATAGTCATGGTCATAATGCATTTGCTTAGTAAAGATACTTCACATTTTTTATTTGATGTCTGTTGATTTACTCTTTGACTACCTGGGTAACCAGTGTTTAATCTATAGTTACACATTTTGATTTACAAAATCAAAATGTGTCAAATATCAACTGTTCTATAGTTTAAATATTTTGTGTTTATGAATATTTTTTACCTGACTGGCTTTTTTCAGATATTAAAAAAACTTTATTAATATGTTTTATTACGGATATATGCCATGTAATTGCAAAATATTAATGTTTTTATTTTAAGTCAATGTAATCATACAAGTGTCAATAGCTCACACTGTAAAGGTTTGTTTATGTATGTAATGAAACCTGTTTTTATGAATATGTGGGTAATTTCTTGCCTTTTCACCCAATAACAGAGTCGAACAGAAGGACTCGCTGTACTTTGGTTCTTGTAAGAAACTGGTGACAACTACTGTGACATCGAGTCATCCAATGTCAGTGACATTGAGTCAACCAACATATTGTGACTGCACAAGTGACATACAGACATGTGCCCCAGGCCGTGACGTTGTCAACTGTGTCTCATCCACCAGCACTGGTAGAGGTGGGCACTGACCTGGCATTTCTCAATGCAGTTATAAGTTTACATAGTAATTACAAACTGACAGTGATAACAACAGTAATACAAGACAATGGTTCTGTCCTCTTAATTCTCTCTATGTTCTTATCAGTGTGTGTCTTCATTGTCAACTCTCGTCACCTACAGTTTTCCTCATTCAGTGTCATCATTCGTTGCTTTCCTTGTCCAATATCTTATCCACTGTCTGTCGCAATCATCAACCTTTGTCACCTCCCTCAATCCTTTTCAGCTACACTTAAATCTCTGTCCTCAGGCTTGGCACAGCAGCACAGGAGTCTAATATGAAGTGTCTCAATTGGGAGACTGATGTTCTAATTACTTCACCACTGTGCCAATGCTTTTCTGTCTCTACCACCTTTTCCAGTGTTATTTAATGTTGTCATCTTCTGTCCTCATCTCCCTTTGTCCAGCTAATTCATATTGTATGTTCCGTCCCTTTTGAGCAAACTGCAATATTAGTAGAGTGATATACTCTACTAATATTTATGCAATGACACTGTTTTAATGCAAGTTACTAAGTCATCACCATACCATTGCCGCATTTATACGATCAAATCTTCAGGCAAGTTTGTATATTCTATGGTAAAATGTCTCGTGTTTATTCATACAGGAAAAGAAATCACATCTATGTTGCTCACTCAAGCGTTGCAGCCACTTGGCTGTGACAGTGGTCCACCACGTGTGAAACCCCCTCCTGAGTTTGATCTGGAATTCAATCCTAAGGTATATATTTAATTGTTGTAGTTTGTTTTCAACAAGTAAGCATGGGTATATCAGTTATATATTATTAGTTAGTACAATAACTCATACAGTATATTGTATTAGAGCTTCATTTACAGAGACATTGTAGGTGATATTGAGTTATAGTTTTTAGTCATTTGTTACTTTTGCTGAACCATTCTGCTCATACGAGTAGACATGAAATTAGTGTATATAGTAATTTGAAATAGTCATTGTAGTGGTATTTGGATATGTGCACAAATTGCACTATAGTACGTGGATCAAATTTGTTGGGCCATATTATGGAGAAAATATTTTATATACCGGTCATGTATGTGAATCATTTCTATTTTCAATAATTACACCAAGTGCTTTGTATGTAAAACAAAATGAGTATAAATTGGTATGTATTATTTTATTGAACTCATTTAAAAACAATTACGTGATATCATTTTATTTTATCAATTTTAGAGTAATTGTTCAGTAATAAACAATACAAAATGTAATTCCAAAGTGGAGACTAACCACACCAAGCCAATTTATGTTATTAAGTAGCGGCTAGGTGTTGTGCTGCTAAATGAATGTCGTAGAACAAGTATCAGCCAATGTGTGGCACTTTCAGCCAGTGAAATGGCCAACTACTGGGCCTCGCACAAAGACAAAGGTTGAGGAACATTGCCGCCTGAAGATTGAGGGCTCAGTTGTGGGCAAACTGTGTGGAAGGCTTCTGAATGTCACATTTGATATGGAGATCGAAGGCTGTATGGAAGATGTGAAGGTGAGTTTATCAATACGCTATACATTAGTACATGTATGAAATGTGCACAAATTCACACATGCACATACAAATGGCACCTTTAAATGTTCTCAGCAGATATATATGCAATTGATTCGGACATGACTTACATGGAAGCAGTAAGTTACTAACTTTTGTATTAATGCAAATTTTTTAAGCTTATACTAACTATGTTGCAAGTCTACTGACTATTAATTCACATTGTACATTAACCTATAACAACGTTAAGTAATTGGAAACCATTACCATAAAACTAGAAATAATGAAATAATAATTTACAACCATGCTTCGTTGGCAGTAGTGCCAGGTAGCTGTAGTGTCAGGCATAATTAACCTTAATAATAATCCCCTTTAATGTCCAAAGGTTCCATTTTGCTAAATCCAACACAGCAGATTTCCTGTTACATATTACAATGCTTGCTCATTTATGGTAGATGAATAGACTGGGTAATATTTGCCGTAGGAATCATCACCCCGGCTGATTGTATGTAATTGAAAACTTCTCTTAAAGATGTTTATATGCTGTCATCATGTGATTCACTGAGAAGTAGTGTTTACAGAATTACAATGTAACACTGTTTTGTTCCAAATAATGACGCTGTGTCCCATCTGTAGATTGGCGGTGCCCTTGTTTGGGCGAGAGCTTCTATTGATGCTGCACTGGAGAAATGCAAGGGAGTATTGGAGGGAAAGGAACACATCCAAGGACCAGACTCCCCTGGTAAAGAAAACCCACTCGTAGAGATTGGTGACAAACTGTGTCCAGGAGACGAGACAGAGGGCATTTGCAGTGGCAATGGAACTTGCAGACTTGGTATGTGTTTTGGTCGTATTAAGTTATGATTTTGGAAACATATTGTAACATAATTAATAAATTTTAAATATATACATTCACATGGGAGAAGTGATGTTTTGGCTATGGTTAGTTTGAATGAGAAGTATTGAAATATGAATATCCATTTACTCTGTTTGCATGTGTCTGCCTTTCAATTTGTGAAGGTATATATACTATTTATGTTTTTGTAGAAATAGAAGATTTAGAAACAAAAGTATCATGCTATATCTTGTGTATTTATATTGTGCAATCAGATTGATTAATGTTGAGGTAAGTTCAGTGTACTGATAAGTATTGAACATCAATTCTTTCATGACTTAGATATGTGTTCTGGTGTGTCTATAGGTGTGTGCACATGTAACACGCCATTCAGAGGTCCAGACTGTTCCATTGATGGCGGCAAACCTCCTTCAATTGTAAAGACCGAATTGAATTGCAATGGCTTCTGTCAAAATGTTGTCTTAACTGGTGAAGGATTCTTTGAGTCTGATGCCATGCAGTGTGAGATTACAAAGATTGAGGTGAGTGAAGCAGTCGTCACATGTTTTTATCACTGTTGCTTTGTCTTTATACTGCAAGTTTATCTCCCCTATGAGGAAATATACTCTTGTTAATAAATTCCTGAAATAAAGCGGAAAAGTAAAACCCGTTTTAAATTTTACGGTAATTTTGTTATTGCAAATATTATAACAAAGTAAACTGAAATAACTTCTTGGAGTGAAGGATCAATTTCTTAAAACGCAACACAAGCATGAAATTGTATTCTTCAAATAACTTAACGTTGTAAGGGGGAAATATCCAATGGGGGAGATAACATTATGTTTGCTGCTTATTGCATTTACACAGGTGAAGGTGTGCCGATATTACATTTTGCCTGGTGAATCACAGAAATAGCAACCGCGGTGTTAGAATAATTTTTGCCGATTTGGCATTTTGAAAAACTTGATTAATTAAACACAACATATTTATGAGTAAAGGAACAATATTGAGGCCAGCATTATTTCAGTTGTGCCGGGAAAGAAGAGAACAAATCAACAAAAACAACATGAGTCTTAACATTTACTGAAATATTTCCCAGGGAAAGTCAAACATCCAACAAGGGGAAATAACAAAAGCATTGTGGACTTGAGAGCAGACATTCTCGGTCTAGAAGTTTCAGGATGGTTGTTCCAATAGCTGATGCTATACCACTTTGTCTGATAGTGGAGTAAATGCCAGCAGTGTCTAGTCTACACGAGTGTCTAGTCTACACAAGTGACTAGACTACACGAGTGTCTATCTACAAGAGTGTCTAGTCTACATGAGTGTCTATCTACAGGAGTGTCTAGTCTACATGAGTGTCTAGTCTACAGGAGTGTCTAGTCTACATGAGTGTCTAGTCTACATGAGTGTCTAGTCTACAAGAGTGTCTAGTCTACATGAGTGTCTATCTACAGGAGTGTCTATCTACAAGAGTGTCTAGTCTACATGAGTGTCTATCTACAGGAGTGTCTAGTCTACATGAGTGTCTAGTCTACAGGAGTGTTTAGTCTACACGAGTGTCTATCTACAAGAGTGTCTAGTCTACATGAGTCTAGTCTACAGGAGTGTTTAGTTCACATGAGTGTCTAGTCGACAGGAGTGTCTTGTTTACATGAGTGTCTATCTACAGGAGTATCTAGTCTACGTGAGTGTCTAGTCTACAGGAGTGTCTAGTCTACATGAGTGTCTATCTACGAGTGTCTAGTCTACATGAGTGTCTAGTCTACAGGAGTGTCTAGTCTACATGAGTGTCTAGTCTACATGAGTGTCTATCTACAGGAGTATCTAATCTACATGAGTGTCTAGTCTACAGGAGTGTCTAGTCTTCATGAGTGTCTAGTCTACAGGAGTGTCTAGTCTACAGGAGTGTTTAGTCTACATGAGTGTCTAGTCTACAGGAGTCTCTAGTCTACAGGAGTGTTTAGTTCACATGAGTGTCTAGTCTACAGGAGTGTCTTGTCTACATGAGTGTCTTGTCTACACGAGTGTCTATCTACAGGAGTATCTAGTCTACATGAGTGTCTAGTCTACAGGAGTGTCTAGTCTACAGGAGTGTCTAGTCTACATGAGTGTCTATCTACAGGAGTGTCTAGTCTACATGAGTGTCTAGTCTACAGGAGTGTCTAGTCTACAGGAGTGTCTAGTCTACATGAGTCTAGTCTACAGGAGTGTCTAGTCTACATGAGTGTCTAGTCTATATGAGTCTCTAGTCTACAGGAGTGTCTAGTCTACATGAGTGTCTAGTCTGCAAGAGTGTCTAGTCTACATGAGTCTAGTCTACAGGAGTGTCTAGTCTACAGGAGTGTTTAGTCTACATGAGTGTCTAGTCTATATGAGTCTCTAGTCTACAGGAGTTTCTAGACTACATGAATGTCTAGTCTGCAGGAGTGTCTAGTCTACACGAGTGTCTAATCTACATTAGTGTCTAATCGACAGTAGTGTCTAGTCTACACGAGTGTCTAGTCTACAGGAATGTCTAGTCTACAGGAGTGTCTAATCTACAGGAGTGTCTAGTCTACAGGAGTGTCTAATCTACAGTAGTGTCTAATCGACAGTAGTGTCTAGTCTACAGGAATGTCTAGTCTACAGGAGTGTCTAATCTACAGGAGTGTCTAGTCTACAGGAGTGTCTAGTCTACAGAAGTGTTTACTCTTGTATAATGTTGTGTTATTGTTATATTTCTTACCAAAGTGTCCACATTGATAAACCTCTACACAATCATTTCTGTTTCAGCTGAGTATCACGTCATGGAAGGTGTTGGGTTCGTCACATGTGACGATTGTGAAAGCGGAGTACATGGGAACCAATCAGATGTTGTGTACACTACCTGACCCTAAGGGCAGCTATGTCATCCGTGTGAAGTGCATTGGTGTCCTGTGGTCACCAACGGTGACACTGCTCAACTACGATGACACCTGTCTCAACTGCAGCTTTGGCAACGATAAGAAATGTGAAACAAAGGTCAGGGTATTGTCATTGTGTTGCAGTGGTTCATGGTTCAGTTGGATTGTGTGGATTACTGTTGTGCATGACTTACTAGATACCAATGTCTGGCTGTTTAGATAAATTGGTCATTTGAAACAGTTGTTGTTTGTATTCTTAAAATATATTTCCTAGCTTTCCTTTTGTGATATGTGATATTCTGTACAGAGGTTAGTTACACCAAATATATGTATCTACTTATGTCGTTATGGAGTGCATGTTTGAGGTCAAGTACACTATATACTATTTCAGAATACATGCAAATTAGGTAATATACAAGTCCAAGTACATTTCAATTGTGATGATCAGTTATACTGTTATTGAGGTGCCAATTGTTTGTACAGTACCCCAAGGGTAGTAACTATTTGGGAAATAAATATATAATGCTGATTATTTATATAATCTGGATAGGTTTTCAGTGTCTACATCACACACTAGTTGCCTTGAATTTTCGTTTCATTAGCCTTGTAATAGCCTTGAATGTGGTAGGTCATTGTGTAGACCCTGTCATCAGGCAAACAGTCAACAATTGTTGCGTTTCTAATATGGAAGCTGTGTAGCAGAAATGTATATAAATCTTTACGTAATTTTTTTTAAGTACAATTGACCAAATAAGGTGTCTGTCTTCAAAAGCCACAATGCATCTACTGAAAAAATTTGTAAGTTGACACTTGAGAACTAATCCTTCTCTCCATCCTTGCAATCACAGATTTCCAGACAGGGAATGGTTGCAAAAATACTTCCTACTCTGAAAATATGATGTGTGTTTAAAAAGTCATTTGTGTCTGTGTGCAGGCGAACACATGTTACATTGATAACACGTGTCATGTTGGCGGGGAGCTAAACCCACAAGACGCCCGATGGGCCTGTAAGCCAGGCATCAGTCAGGATCAGTGGAGTGTCATAGGAAGTAAGTTGTGCTAACCATCCACATAGAAAATGTGTAGGAGTGTATCTGTTGTAACTGGAAATGGCTTTACTATTGCTCTAAATTGTACATCGAAGCAAGTGCATTTTACTGGGTGTATGTGCTTTGTTACTCTTATACATGCATGCATATGTCAATATATAAACTATATCAACATATGTATGTATACATAGTTGTAGTAATATATAAATAATGAGACCACCTACCTGTATAAACATTGATTAATTGATATCAAATTAAACTAATGTTGCTATAGTTATGCTCATGGTTTTCCTTCAGCGTCATATCCTCTGGGGAAGTTTGCATTGACTGGCTGTGGTGGAATCGTTGACTTGATGGGCCTGGGCACCATCACATCTGTACGCAACACCACCATCGTGTCTGGCCCTGACCACACAGAGAATGGTGCCACAATGTTCACTGGTGCTGCCAGAAGCCAAGTGAAGATCGAGAACATTGAAAAGCTTGACGCCAAGTATTCATTGTCCATATTCCTAAATGTGTATGTTGAAGAATCAGGATCAGTCATGAACTATGGCATTGACAGAGGTGTGGGACTGTACTATGATAAGACAAATGGAGAAATTGTCTTTCGTGTTGTGAAGCGTAACACTACTGACTTGATTGCTGAGGTAAAGGCGAAGGTTGATGCAAAGAAGTGGTATCACGTTGGAGGTACATATGATTACAACACCGGGAAGACTTACTTGTATATTGACAACAGACAGGAGGCTGTATCAGACACACCCAAACAAGACATGTTGGCCACAGATTCTACCATCTATCTGGGAGCCATTGCAGGGGTTACCAACAAGTTCAAGGGTCGTGTGTCATGTATACAGATGTTCGACAGAGCAGTGGAGGAGGCTGATATCAACAGCCTTAAGAAATGCGAGCTGTGTAAGTAATTTTTTGTACACACATTCTTAAGAATTACGCAACAGTGTTGTATCAGCCTTTGCTAGTAGTAAATGTAATTCATTAGTATAATGTCATAACTTGAGACAAAAATAAAATTTTACTTTTATTGATGTTTGTCTACTTTGCTGCGTGCAGTAGCAACTGTACCAAACATTGTAGCCAATGCCATCTACACCTGTGTTTGGCCTTACAAACCAGTGTAAGGCACAGCAACAAATATATGTATGTATGAGAAGTAAAATTACGTAAATGAATGCTTTTGATTGAATTTGTTTCTATATACCTGACAGTAGAGACAATTATTGTTTCTACAAACCTGACAATACAGACAGTTTGTTTCTACAAACCTGACAATACAGACAACTTATTTCTACAAACCTGACAATACAGACAAATTGTTTCTACAAACCTGACAATACAGACAAATTGTTTCTAAAAACGTGACAATACAGACAATATGTTTCTTCAAACCTGACATTACAGACCTTTTTTGTTCTACAAACTGACAATATAGACAAATTGTTTCTACAAACCTGACAATACAGAGAATTAGTTTCTACAAACCTGACAATACAAACTGTTTGTTTCTACAAACCTGACAAACAGTTTGTTTCTACAAACCTGACAATACAGACAATTTGTTTCTATAAACCTTGACAATACAGACAAATTATTTCTACAAACCTGACAATACAGACAAATTGTTTCTACAAACCTGACAATACAGACAAATTGTTTCTAAAAACTTGACAATACAGACAATTTGTTTCTGCAAACTGACAATATAGACAAATTGTTTCTACAAACCTGACAATACAGAGAATTTGTTTCTACAAACCTGACAATACAAACAGTTTGTTTCTACAAACCTGACAATACAGACAATTTGTTGCTCCATTTTTTATCTACTAATAAAATCTGTTGCCTGTCAAAATCTGCCAATTTGTGAATTCATTAAATGGATAGTACATATTTATGTAATGATATGCTAACTTTTACTTAGGGGTAATGTTGCGGCATCACCACCCATGTCCCTAGCTCCACTCATCTCGTTGTATGTTCATTTGTTCCCTTGGACTACTAGATATGTGATTTACCAATGATGATGTGTGAGAAATACAAGAAAAGTTACTTTCATACTTCAACAAGTTTTTATGCTGATGGTGTTCCTACTGACGTTCGCTTCCATTAAAGGTCTTAATCATAAATCTGTTCTTTCTTTTTTAGCCCAGAATCAGATTTCAGGAAGTAAGTATCTCAGAATATATAGATATCATTATTACACTGCTCATTGTACAGATGCAGTATGTTTTTATTAATGCTGACATGAAAGAAAATAGTGCAGAGGTGTTGGTGGGCATTCCAGAATGTTAAGCAATGTCTACCTGTTAGTTTATGAGTAACAGAACAGAACAAAACTAGATAATGAGTAATGCACACAATCATGGTTTTACTGTTTTATTGACTGCGTGTGCCCTCTGTCCTCACAAATACACTGAATATTGTTCAAGATACTCTAACATGTAGATGAGCATGTTTTATATCCTACTATTATGTGCAAATAGGGGTTTGGCAGTTCCTGATTAATGATAAAGAATTCTGAATTTATTATTCACACAAGCAGGGGTCAGACTATTAATGCAGACAGGGGTCTGTCTGAGGTGGCGCCAAAAGCATAAGTCCAAGCAGTCCGGCTGATATGCTTAATCGGTGTTTAAACTGCACTTCAGAGTATATTTATTTGTAAGAGTATATTTTTGTGTAATACATGCAATATATATATATATATATATATATATATATATATATATATATATATTTTTATATATTATATATATATATATATATATATATATATATATATATATAATGTGTGTGTGTGTGTGTGCTAAACAATTTATTTGCTATTTCCTTCAGAATACCCCAGTTTGCCCAAACTGCCAGAAATTATGCTGGTGCGGAAAGAAAATGCTTCAGCAAATGGGACAGATGACTTCAGCATCTTCAGTCTGAAGTGTGATGTTTCCGCAGCAAAAGAAACAAATATAAAATATGAAATCCAGTGGTTTATCAACGGAGCTGTCAGTAACACAAACACCTTCACTTCGTCCGATGCCACGGATGGAAAGTTTGAGTCGGTGCTGTCTGGAGATTCACTTAAATCCTTCCAGAAGATTGACCAGGTCAGTGAAGTCTTCAGAACATTTACAATTCAGTTAGTGGTGGCTTTATTGCTAAATATATATATATATATAGTGTGACAGTATAACGAAATCAGTTTGTTTAACTCTGGCTTAAGGTAGCCAATAAAATGCTATTATATATACTATTATATATAACATGCTTGAAACATTGTCTTATAACTCTAACAAAATAACTGTCAACTCATGTCTTGTCTGTGTTCTAAATAAAAAATAAGCATTTTAGTCATGAAGCAAAGATGACATATGTACACTTGTAACAGCAGCTTTACTCTTGAATTTGGAGCACTGGTATTTTGTCATCTATTTATCCAATATTTATCTTTGGTTTATTTTAATGGCATCTCCTAGGTGCTAAGATCTGCTCGTTTCTCTTTAGTTGTTAGCTTCCTTGGACCATTTGTCTCTGCCAACCTCTACCAATTGCAGTGCTTTTAGAAAGCTAAGGATAGTTTCTTAAAATGTAATACTTAGTTTTTGGCAATATTCTGTCATTTTCTCAAGTAACTGACCTTTCTATTCCTTCAGTGACCTGAGTGGTTGTAAATTGAACAGAAAACATCACTGTAAACATATGTAATGAGGTTGATAACTAGTTGTTCTATAGCTGGGAACTAGTCTGTCTTAATTAAATCCAGTTGATGCCCTTTGTTTGTTATTCTACGGTGTCTTTATTAAATATGTTGTGTTGTTGATTTTCCAGATTGTTTGTCGTGTATACACGTGCTTTGAAGGCAAATGTAACATGTTCAGATGTCCTACGGACAGTCTACCCTACAAGCCAGGAGTTAAGGTATGTACTTCCAACTGTCTTTATGCTTCAATTTATAAAAAAAAAACAATTTCGACACTCAACCATCTGCATACTTTTATTTAATTAATAATAAGTGGTAGAACAGTATTATCAGAGATAATCTAATTTAACTAGCCTGGTGACAAAAAGCATCACCTTCGGCATCTTAGAATACTAATATGTTATTTCATGACATTTCTGATGGAATTTTCTAAATTAAAAAAAATAATAACAATGTAGATTTATGCTAATTTAGTTGATTATAACAGTGTAGTTATTAGCCTATCACAAAGGCCCTGGTGATGTTACATTATACCTGTTATAACTGTTCCTGCAGGTGGTGACCAAGGGTCCCCTGACAGTGACCGAGGGAGGGGATGTTGAGTACATCGAGTTCACTGCCACACTCCCCCCACGATTCATTTGTGCGTCATCTGAAAGTCTCATCTCAGCAAATGGCACGTGTGAGATAACAGTCTTTGGGATCCTGAGGATTGAATCTGGAGACAGGAAATGCTCGGACGGAACAAATATCCCCCAGGCTGTGATTGGCTGGCCCCACTCCTATGGTGATGATGTCATTGTTCCTTGTGGGGTCAAGGTCACGGAGACAAATTGGTTCATGGTTCTGCGGTTGGCTGTCAAGGCGAAGGTGGATTTGATCAAGGACTCAAACTATAAGCGACAATTGACCATCAGTCAGAAACTGTCCATTGGGTCTGTGAAGATTACTAGACACCTCAAAAATGTTGAGGTGGGTGTGTTTTCATATTCAGTCTTGCCGCATTGCTGATTCCACATTTTATATAAATTGAATTGAAACCATAAAACTATAGACGCAAAATGTTCTACACATTTTATAGCTATGATAACATTCATGTTAAAAATTTCCTTCGATGTTAGATAATATATAATAATAACATTTGCAAATGACAACATAATTGTTCCATCACAGTTGCACATATGTGTGATATTATGAAAGCAGTATCCTTGGAAGAATCTATTAATACGCTGACACTGGAGCATTGGAGCTGTGCATGTTTCATCTTGGGCACCGAGGTTCACTCAACTGTTTCTTTTTTTGTTTATTCGCCATATGCCAGTACCATAGCTGTATGCAGAGACCTGTTCACTCGTCATTTGAATGGGTAAAACTGGTTGTGGACGTGTAGAAATACCACTGGACGAGTGGTGTATGGGTAAAACAATTAGCAAAGACTCTCATGGAAAATTTTTCATATTGTCAGTTATGCCTCGAAGTATGTAACTGGGTGTTACACATGTCTTTGTTGTTTATTTTAGTTGATAAATCACATCTCAACTGGCTTGCATGTATAGGAGTTAATACTCATGTGTCCACAAATAAAAATTCAATATGTGCCTCTCACATTGCACTCTGCTCAATGCACTTAACCTTGTTTGTGTATGCTCTGATCATATATGTTGGGATCATTTCAGGTGACAGTGATAAACATGGATCGGCTGTTGTCATGCTCTGCATCTGGTGACCCCCACTACAGGACATTTGATGGAGCGTGAGTGAAACTTGCTTGTCTGAGGAAGTATAAATGATGTTTCTGGTCACACAAGGTACACAAGAAAAAATATGTTATAGATTTTAAAGGGTGTCAGTAAGCATGTGAATATACCAGTGGTTCTCAAACTGGTATACTTGTCTTCTTCTGGCCAAGTTCTCTGCAAAAGTAAAGCTAAGTTCTTATAGAGAGCAGTACCCATGCAGTCCTCATACACAAATATACACCACGTAACCTGTCTGTGGCCATGTACTCATACAGCTGAGGGAACTGATAGGTTCAACATGACAGTTCGCTTAGTTGACAGTTCACAGCTCTAGCCACTGAGCAGCTGCACCAATATGATAGGCATGTCATATTTGGGTGATGCCCAATAAGGGCAGTATAGACTTGCCCTTCACAAATGTCTCTGAACATGGATGATTGATCTGTATTCACTATTGTTGTGTGCAATAATACCTGGGTTTATGTGTTCCTGCTGGAGACAGTGAATAGGATATTATTTTTAGGATGGGTACCCTTACGATCATCTCAGACCTTGGGGTATGCATGAAGAAACATTTTTAATCACTGTTATACAGTCATTATAGTATTTAAATGTAGCATTACATATGTGTTGTAAATGTTCTTAGTTGTTGCCAGTATAAGTTTTTTTTATATATCTTCATACACTCGTTATACTCCTTCCAAGAAACTATTATGGGTGACTGATCCATATATTAAGTAGTGCTGTTCCAGCTCTTGTCACGTGACCTAGGTCATGAGACTTCTTGTGTAGTAGTTATGCAAGATAGTAATAACCAAGAAACCAGATGGTCCATCCATTCAAAGTAATAAATCGCAGTGATAAGTAAGACAGTAATTTTATATCCAGAGCCTCCATGTTTCTGTACTAGCAGAAACAGTAAATATAGTGTCCGACATTTGTGCATACTTTCAGATATTTTGACAACTACATCGAGGGCGAACTGGTAATGTTCAGACACAAGACACTGCCATACGCTGTGCACACTTTCCAGCGACAATGCAATCATCGTGCGGCTTGCCACTGTATCATTGCTATCCGTTCTGGCGATGATGTCATCGTCATTGACAGCTGTGGCCCTGACAGGACACCAGTGTCAAGGACACCTCAGATTGAAGTACGATTATACCTTAATGGTGATCTGACACCAGGCACAAAGATTGAACAGTACAATGGCGGTACAACCTATAAAGTAAGTGTTGATTACCCTACGTACATTGATCCTAATATTGTATATGAATAAATTATTTTGTGCTTTATAATAGTAATAGTTTTAGTGGTACTAGTAAAAGCAATATATTTTCGACATCTTGTTTTCATACAAATTTAGAATTATGAATGTTGTTTTAAAGGATATAATTATAGTTTGAAATTTTGAATGTAATACAGTCGTCAACTCTGATTCGAGCAATTCATTAGTGACTAGTATCTATTAGTGAATGTTATATATGTTGTTCATCTAATCTATGTACTATATAAAACTGTCAGATACAGAGGTATCAAACTGTAGAATTATGTAGCAACAACAGTGGATTGTAATCTGTGTTGCAGGTGAGACTGCCCACTGGCACTGTGATACAGGTGCAGGGAGGAAGAGGCTGGATCTACATGAACACTGCCATCTATCTGTCGGCAGCTGACTATGGCCAGGCTGATGGTAGGGACAGGAACTGAGATGTGGCGGGAGGGTATGAATCAAGGGGTGCAAACAGGACAGGTGTAAAATTATGATAGGTGTAAATATGTGGTGTAAATAGGGCAGGTTTTAATAGGGTTTGTGAATTGGTGATGCAAATAGGACATGTATAAAATAAAACAAACAGTGAATCTATCATGTAAATAGTACATAATGTGTAATTGGGATTACTGAGAATATGGGCTCTAAATAGGACACATGGAATAGAGATAGGTGTAAAATAGGATGGGTGTAAATAGGACAGAGATGAAGGGAAGTGACATCTGACTCTGGTGAAGTTAGAACATATGCAAAATAGATACAATTATGAATATTCAGTGTAACTAGGAACCCCGATAGAGATGTATGTGTAGATATAAACCTGGGGTGGACACATGTGTGTGACCTTAATGTGAGGCTGAACGTGATGGATTTTGAGACAGTATGTTTGACACTGCTGTTCATCTTTCAGGGATGTGTGGGTCGGCTGATGGCAACCCAGGCAACGACTTTGTTGGTGGAAGGATGCCAGCTGATTGGATCAAAACATGGAGGTAGGTGGATATATGCAGATGTGCGTCATTATAACGCAGATCAGATATAATGCAGTCAGTTGTGAACCCTGGGTGCTGCAGCTAACAAAGGCACTGCAATAATTCCTCGTGTTTGTCTTGCAAGGGTGAATCTTGAAACAGTTGAAGAAATTTAATGTATAAATACAAAAGTAACACAAATCTGGAGTGGGATGCATTGCTAAGTTCGTTGTTTGTTGTGCAGTCAGCATCGCAGCACCAATCCAATCATTTGTCACACGTATCTACTGTGCAACTGTAGCGCTTGGTTTGTGTGAAGATCTCTCACGGTTTCGTTCAAAACATGAGCACTTGCATGAATTATGTTTCTTTAACTTTAGGTAGAGAACGGGTGGTGTGAGTCATCGTTTGTTTTGTGCTGACATCAATCGTGTTTCTCTCCTGCTAGTCCACTGTGGCTTCTCCAAACAGGCACCGTCACCAGCATGTAAATTGCTTACGAATCACAGTGTGAAGATCAGTGTAATACCAGGCAGAAATTGCATGCTAAGTCAGTAACAGTGCAGAGCAAAAGTCAGATTTTTGCTATGCCTGTGCTAAACGCATTTACTGGTGCGCCAAAAATGTGAATTAATCGAGTGCATATTAACTGCGGTCAATTGCAATTTGTCACAGTAAAAGCGCATTCTAGATGTACATGTTGGGACTGAATTGTACAACATGCTGTATATATTTGTCAAGATATATGATGTTTTGTTTGATTTATTAATTAACTAACCATTTTCCTCCATCTATATTGATAATTTGTTTATATAATCTTAAAAATTTAGTAGTGTTAATTTTTGTTTTAATTACATTTTCAACACTGTTTTTATTCAGGAATGCATTCAACTGACACTCCATTTTAACAAATATAAAATACTGAGTAATAGTTTTTATTACTGGAATAGGCTACAACATATCCTGTCACTAAAAGTAAAAAGGTGATCCACAAAATCATTGTACCTGTTATTGTAAATGTGAATGTTTCTCTTTGTTTATGTATTGAGGTCAGTTTTATAATTATAATATTATCGCTCATTTCTTGCCATTTCTCCCAATAACAGAGTTGAACAAAAGGACTCGCTGTACTTTGGCTCGTGCAATAAACTGGTGACAACCTTAGTACCATCAAATCATCTAACGTCAGTGGTAGCAGGTCATCCAACGTACTGTGACTGCACAAGTGACATGCAGACATGTGCCCCAGGCCGTGATGTAGGTCAACTGTGCTTCATCCACCAGCACTGGCAAAGGTGGGTAGTTACCTGGCATTTGTTGCTCTCTGATTTGTTCATACAAAACATGTTGATAAGATATGGTAATTACTGTGACAGTGATAATGACAATAATGAAAGACAACAGCCTCTGTCCTCATCATTCTGTGTCCAGCAACCATTGTCATCATCATTTTTATGCTCTGTCATAATCATTAACTGTCCTTGTCATGATTCACTGTCCTCATCATTCTCTATCTTCATCATAGGTCATTATAATATTATGTCCTGATTATCCACTATGTGTATCCTCTTCAAACTGTTATGTTCTCATATAGCGTCATGACTTATCTGGTAAGAATTCAGTCGCACTGTACTTAATACACAAATACTGTTCATACACACATATCCATCAGTGTGGCGTGAATGATCTTGGCCAAGGTTTGGCATAGCAGTAGAGGAGTACAGGAGCCTGAATTTACATGATGAAGAATAATGTCTTAGCCTTTGTGTCACTGCACCACTGTGCTGCTGCATTCCTTTCCACATTATCCCGTTTCATTTTCTTCTGACCTGATCTTCCTTTTTCTTCATCTTCTAGTGTTCTGATAATTCACAATCTATGTTCATCACCTATTGCGCAAACTATTCAACCTGTCACGACAGTAATGTAATGTTCTTTGCATTGATACTAATTTAATGAGGCTATTTGATAATAAAATATTTCATATTCGTTCATACAGGAAATGACATCACATCTATGCTGCTCACTCAAGCGTTGCAGCCACTCGGCTGTGACGGTGGTCCACCAGCTGGGAAGTACCCTGAGTTTGATCTAAAGTTCAGTCCTAAGGTAAGTTGAACTATGTGGCCTCCTACGCTGCAGTTATTTAAAATAATAATAATCATCACTACAGTTACTCCCATGTTAACATGTGATACCATATTAGACTACCAGTTAAATTGACAGTAACATTGTAGCTGATAACAAATGGGGACTTTAAGGTTGTCATTTGTATACAGTTAAGACCACATTTAATATTTTCAGGTTCTGTACATGACTGTTTTTACTCATCTGTTTTCACACAGGGATTGTCACAGAATTATGTTATATTATTATTTGTATCAGAATTTTATGTGGTTGATTGTATGTTATGTATTACCCCATTTTGTTATTTAATTTGGAAAATTACTACGCTTTGGTATTATTACCAAATTTGAAATAACCATCTTAGTACAATTTCAGTTTCCAGAATTGTTGGTTCATTTTGGGTTCAACTTATCCAAATCTGTTTCATAAAATTCATGTAGATGAATTGTTTCTAATTCCAGTTAGGACATGTGTTTTGTGTATAACAAAAAGTTCTCTGTATAGATAAAAAATAAGTACAATTTTATTTAAATAATTTTTAAAGTGTTTGCCTGATAAAATTTTCACTTTTCTTTACTCATGTTACACAATGATTAGTAATCCATTAATAAGTATTAATAATTATTAATAATAAACTAATACCAAATGGGAGGCCAATTCGGTTTCTCAACTAGCATAAAACTGATACCACCTAGATGTTGTGTTGCTAAATGAATGTGTGAGACCAATATCAATGTGTCTGACATGTTTACAGCCAGTCACATGGCCAACTACTGGCCCTGTCACAAAGCCAAAAGTTGAAGAACATTGCCACCTGAAGATTGAGGGCTCTATTGTTGGCAGGACTGTGTGGAAGGCTTCTGAATGTCACGTTTGATATGGAGATCGAAGGCTGTATAGAAGATGTGAAGGTGAGGGTAGCAATTAGTTACACACAACAACACTCGCATGCATGTGTGTTTGCGCACGCGTGCGCGCGCACACACACACACACACACACACACACACACACACACACACACACACACACACACACTAACCATTACAGTGTTTATTGTAAATATTTTTAACTTACTTTGGAGTATAAGTAAGTTAACAATATTTACAATAAACCATTCTTGGAGCCATGAACAATATGTTCAATACCATTACAGTGTTTTCAGTTTGAAATATAATATCTTGGTGCATGTTCAAGTAGTACATAAACATGTTTCTGAACAAGCTTGATTAATAGTGCCATGTCAGCCTTAGTTAACTGTAATGATGTTAAATGTCGTCCCTTTTTCCTGTGTTCAACACAGCACACTTCTTGTGACAAAATACAGTATTAGCTAATGTATGGTGCTTGAAGAGTAGTATTTATAGAGTAACCATTTTAAAAATGAAGACGTATACCATTTCCCATCTGTAGATTGGCGGTGCCCTTGCTTGGGCGAGAGCTTCTATTGATGCTGCACTGGAGAAATGCAAGGGAGTATTGGAGGGAAAAGAACACATCCAAGGACCAGACTCCCCTGGTAAAGAAAACCCACTCGTAGAGATTGGTGACAAACTGTGTCCAGGAGACGAGACAGAGGGCATTTGCAGTGGCAATGGAACTTGCAGACTTGGTACGTGTTTTTTTAGTTATACTGCATTGTGATTTCCTAAAATTAATGTCCTGAAATGTAGCTGGCATGATATATATATATATATATATATATATATATATATATATATATATATATATATATATATACATATACATATACACGCTACTGGTGACAATCTGTATGAAAGGAACTCGTGAGGGAGGGCAGCAGCAGAAGAGGCAACAAAGAGGATCAAAGGAAAGAAGATAGAATTACATTACATAAAATTTTGACAACTAGGCGTAAAGAACTAGAAGGATTTATAATGCCAGATGTGTTGTTTATTTTTGGTACTTCTGAAGTAAAGTTGAGGAGAATATCAATAGCAGAATAACTGTTACAGCTTTACTTACATTGCCAAATCTCTGTGATTAATTATAATTTAAGTTCAGTATATTTTGATGTGTCTGTTGAAAGTTAAGTTCAGTGAACTAGAAATGTGTCTTGATGTGTCTGTAGGTGTGTGCACATGTACTGAACCATTCCAAGGTCCAGACTGTTCCATTGATGGGGGGAAACCTCCTTCAAATGTGAAGACTGAACTGAATTGCAATGGCTTCTGTAAAAACGTTGTCATCACAGGAGAAGGATTCTTTGAGTCTGACGCCATGCAGTGTGAGTTCACAAAGATAGAGGTGAGTGGAGCAGTTGTCACATGCTTATGTAGCATGAGTCTTGCTGAGCTAGTATATTGGCAGTTTATCTCCCCTCTAGGTATCTTTTCCCTGATAAATAAATTCCAGGAAAAAAGGGAAAATAAGTTATGTTATATATTTATTATGATCACACCTATATTGAAAATATAGTAACAAGCAACATAAATTACTTAGATACTTAAATTCAAGCATCAGATCCCCAAAGTATCACATGCAGCCATATGAACTGAAATGTTTATGCTTGTACTTCCAATAGCTCAAAACAGTAGGGGCAGTGATATACCGGGATTGAGATGCAAAGGATGACCTTAATAGAAAGGTGGCAGTATTACCAAAGTGACCCCCAATCTAATTTCAACTATGTTAATGTTATGTAGTACATTGCCTAGTTGTAAATAATTCCTATGTTCTCTTCCACAAGGAAAAATATCTTGGGAATACCATTATAGTTTAATTAAATTTGAAATGCTCAAATAATGATGGTACAGTGTGCAATGCTTAATTACTGAACTTTTAATAAAATCATCCCCATTAATATAAAATATCACGGGATAAATGCCAGCAATGACTAGTCTATGAAATTATTGGTGTCATTATCGTTATATTACTGGCTGCAGACTCCACATTCTCATACCTCTGAAACAATTTCTGTTTCAGCTGAGTGTCACATCATGGAAGGTGTTAGGAGCGTCACATGTGACGATTGTGAAAGCAGAGTACATGGGAACCAATCAGATGATGTGTACTCTGCCTGACCCTAAGGGCAGCTATGTCATCCGTGTGAAGTGCATTGGTGTCCTGTGGTCACCAAGGGTGACACTGCTCAACTACGATGACACCTGTCTCAACTGCAGCTTTGGCAACGATAAGAAATGCGAAATAAAGGTGAGGGTATTACCATGGCGTGTTAGGACTGTGTGTGGTATTACTGTGGTGCATTTTGCTACTATGGGGAATGATGAATAATTTGCTACTGGTGTTACAGTGGTGCATGATGTGCAGTGATTTATGGTGTTACAATGGTGCATGGTGTACAGTGATTTGTGGTGTTACAGTGGTGCATGGTGTGCAGTGATTTATGGTGTTACAATGGTGCATGGTGTACATTGATTTATGGTGTTACAATGGTGCATGGTGTACAGTGATTTATGGTGTTACAGTGGTGCATGGTGTACATTGATTTATGGTGTTACAATGGTGCATGGTGTACAGTGATTTATGGTGTTACAGTGGTGCATGGTGTACAGTGATTTATGGTGTTACAGTGGTGCTTGGTGTACAGTGATTTATGGTGTTACAGTGGTGCTTGGTGTACAGTGATTTATGGTGTTACAGTGGTGCATGGTGTACAGTTATTTATGGTGTTACAGTGGTGCATGGATTTTACAGTGATTTATGGTGTTACAGTGGTGCTGGTGTACAGTGATTTATGGTGTTACAGTGGTGCATGGTGTACAGTGATTTATGGTGTTACAGTGGTGCTTGGTGTACAGTGATTTATGGTGTTACAGTAGTGCATGGTGTACAGTGATTTGTGGTGTTACAGTGGTGCATGGTGTACAGTGATTTATGGTGTTACAGTAGTACATAGTGTACAATGATTTATGGTGTTATAGTGGTGCATGGTGTGCAGTGATTTACAGTGTTACAGTTGTGCTTGGTGTACAGTGATTTATGGTGTTACAGTGGTGCATAGTATACAGTGATTTATGGTGTTACAGTAGTGCTTGGTGTACAATGATTTATGGTGTGACATTGGTGCATGGTGTAGAGTAATTTATTGTGTTACTCTGGTGCATGGTGTAGTGATTTATGGTGTTACATTGGTGCATGGTGTATCCAAATTGATGGTGTTACACTGGTGCATGGTGTATAGTGATTTATGGTGTTACAGTAGTGCATGGTGTATAGTGATTCATGGCGTGACAGTGGTGCATAGTCTATTGTGGGTCGTGATATTACAGCAGTGCATGGTGTTACTGTGGTGCATGGTGCTGGAATGGTGTTGCAGTGGTGCATGGAGTTGCAATGGGGTGGTATCGCAGAGATGCATGGTATACCAATGTTCCATGGTGTTACAGGGGTGCATGGTGAGGCATTGGTACATGATTCTGTAGAGATGGATGGTGTTGATGCATTTTTTATAGTATGTGGTGTTGAATATTATGTTGTCAATTGTATGTGAGATTGCTTTGCACATTCTACATTGTTTTTATACATTTTACTGTACTGGGTGTTTTACCTTGTTTTGTTCATTGTGTTGATGGTTTGTAGGATGGAACTTGTCTGATTGGTGGAATGTGTTACCTTACCAATGACAAAAATACAAATGACACAAGTCTAGCCTGTAGGCCGGACAGCAAGGACAAGTGGACATTTATTGGAAGTAGGTGCATTACACACGCATGCACTTTGCACACACATGCATGCGACAAACGATGCACACACACAGACACAAACCAGCACGTACTTGTTCACTTGCTCACTAACTATGTCCGTCCGTTCGTCCATCTATCACGAACACACGCACACTATTAATGCAGACTCATGTGCACACATACACATGAGTATATGCCTGTATGCTTATATGTGTATGCCTTGTCATGTCTTTATATCTTGGAATTATTTTGTGTATAAATATATATTATGAAATATATATTTGTATTAGAGTGGACAGGCATCAGAAAGTCATTATTTAGTTCTTGGTTTTGTCTTTATCTAATATTGATGTTATTTTTTTAATTGACAGAATATTGCTTAAAATAGACATGTTATTAATTAAGTTATACAACCTGACATTGCAGAAACATACAAGTGATTCACTAGATGAAAATTGCTCTACAGTTTTCAGTTCATTTTATGGTGAAAAATGATAAAAAGCTGACCACTGCTTTCAAAGTAACTAGGCTGTACAACGTTTCAGTTAAGTTGAAAGTCAGTCATCCATTGGTCCATGACTGTAGTAGATTTCTCTCACTGCATAAGTTCTCTTGACATGCGCTTACTGCATTTTAATCTATTGATCTAGCTGTGCCAACAACAACTGTCAAAACCACCACATTGAAAACTTCTGTAAGCACCACAGGTAGGCAAACCATTGTTATTTAGTCTGACATATGCAGTATAAATATTTTTGATATGAAATAACCTTTGTTAAACACAACATTATATATATATATGTTCTGATTTTTTCAGATATATAAAATAACCAGTTGATGATTCAAAGTAAATGTAAATCTCGTCACAATCCAAAAACTGGTTTATTTGATGTACAAGAAGGGATACACATTAGAAGGAAATAACACAAGCATTATTATTATTATTCCATTTGTGATGGATCTTGATAATTATTCAATAAAAGTTAGATCATTGCTTTCAAAGTAATACAACTATATGAAATATCAATCGTCTATCAGTAATATCTGATAGTATATTTCTGCCTTTGTAAAGCACAACATGTGTGTGTGTGTGTGTGTGTGTGTGTGTGTGTGTGTGTGTGTGTGTGTGTGTGTGTGTGTGTGTGTGTGTGTGTGTGTGTGTGTGTGTGTGTGTGTGTGTGTGTGTGTGTGTGTGTGTGTGTGTGTGTGTGTGTGTGTGTGTGTGTGTGTGTGTGTGTGTGTGTGTGTGTGTGTGTGTGTGTGTGTGTGTGTGTGTGTGTGTGTGTGCACATGCCATGTTCTAATTATTTTTCAGATATATGTAATAACAAGTGGATGATTCATAAATATTTGCATTTATTAATCTGCATTCTGTGGCACATGGATTCATGTATTTTGACCTTAGTCTGATATTCACTGACTGTTAGTTGAAGTGTTATGTATTATTAATTATGTAAAATTATCCACATTAGAAAGAAATAATGCAAACATTATTATTTTCCATTTGTGATGGGTCTTGATATTTATTCAATAAAAACCTAGATCATTGCTTTCAAGGTAACACAACTATATGAAATATCAATTGTCTGTCAGTAATGTCTGATAGTATATTTCTGTCAATGTGTGTATGTTTCTCTCTTCCCATGTAATTACTTTAATCTTCATCTGTTGATCTAGCTGCGCCAACTATAGCTGTCAAACCAACTACACCAAAAATTCTCAACATTACCACAGGTAGGGAAACCATTGTTGCTTATATCTTACATATGTTGCATATTTCTGTTTAGTAATAAGAGTTTTAATACGCACAATATTTATTTGTTCCAAAATATGTACTGACAGTTGTGACTTTTATTTTTATATAGTGTTAGTTAGAATATTTTCTATTATAAAAGATGATAAATTATTGCCCATTGACAACACATTTTAAAAATAAAACACGGAATCACTATGACTTCGTATAGACTGTAATTACTCCACCATTATCATTACATTTTTTGTGTGAACTTATATTTACTCAATAATCTCTGACCACTGCTTACAAAGTAATTGGGCTGTTTGACATTTCAACCAAATGTTAGTTGTCCACCAGTACTGAACTACAGTCAGTTTCTACCACTGTGTGTGTTTCTCTCTCGCAACGTGTTTACTTCAATCTCTATCTGTTCACTTAGCTGTGCCAACAGCAGCGGTCGAAACAACCCCATTTAAAACTGATGGCAATACCACAGGTATGTAAACAATTGTTTTCATTTTACATTTGTTGGTTATATATGTTAGGTAACAATTTTTATTTAACAGAACACATTTTGTGTTAATGGCTATTTTCTTACATATCTGTGAACCATCGATGATTTATAGCAATGTTTGCATTTATTTATAGGTAAAATGTAGCAGATGGTTTTGTGTATATTTATGTTACCTTTATATTCGTAGAATGTTAGTTTAAAATATTATATATTATTTGTGCTTCATCACAATGCAGATCGTAGTGCAGGCAATGTACAAAAAGGAAGCACTAGATAGAAAATGCACTAGCGTTATCATTTCATTTTTATATATGTATATTTATTCAGTAGGTGTCTAACCACTGCTTCAAAGTAAAAGGGAAGTGGAAGGATTTATTGGAAATTACACATGAATTAACATTTCATTTTTGGAGTAGACACTGCTAAGTCTGATCACTGCTTTCAGAGAAATTATGTTGGAAGACATTTCGATCAAAAGTCAATTGTCACCAGTACACTACACTCTGTGTCTAGTATTACTCTATCGTTATTCCTCTATTGCCATGGGCTTATGTAAATCTTTGTTTATTTAGCTGTGCCAAAAACCGTTCTAAAAACAACACCAACAAAAACTCATGTCAACACCATAAATGTTTGGCAAACCGTTGTTACTTCCGTCTCACATGTTTTGTTAATCTGTTGGGTACTGATTTCATTTCATAGAGAACCTTGTTAATTAGTCAAAACATCTGATCTCTGTTTTCAACGTATTTGGGCTGTATGACATTTCAACCAAACATTAGTTGTCCACCGATACTGGACCAGCCAGTTTCTACCACTGTGTGTATGTTTCTCTCTTGCCAAGTGCTTTCTTCTTTTGTTGATTTAGAAGTGCCAACAACAGCTGCCAAAACAAGCACAGCTCATTAAAGTTATATATATATATATATTATCAATTATAAGTTATACCACTTCACAATGCAGACATTGATTTATTACGTGGCAGCACTAGGTGGAACTATCCACCTAGTGCTGCATTGTGAAGTGGTATAACTTATAATTGATAATACACAAGCGTATCATTTCATTTGATAGAGCCCTTTGATAAATATTCAAAAACATCCGACTGTTTTCATTAGCTTCAAGGTAACTGAGCTGTGTGACACTTCAACCAAAAGTTAATTGTCCACTGATACTGGACCACAGCCAGTTTCTGCTGCCACTGTGTGTATGTTCCCGTCTTACCATGTATTTGCATCAATCATCCTCTCTTGATCTAGCTCTGCCATCAGCAGCAGTCAAAACATCCACATCAGAAACTGATGTTGACACCACAGGTAGGCAGAACATTGTCAATGTTAGCAGTACATATGCTGATTATATCTGTTAAAATAAAATTTAGTTGTTATTTAATTCTGAATTATTTTCAGACAGAGTTAGGCAGAAGATGCCATGTTTGCATTTAAGAAATAGTAATTCTGTGATGCATGAATTTGTGTATTTTGAGCTTACTTTCAGTTGTACCAGTGCAGTACAGAAATTGGTTTATTACTTTTCCATGTAACCGCTCTAAATGGAAATTATACAAGTGTATCACATCAATTTATAGAGAACCTTGATAAATAATTTTGTTTTCTCAGATTTCAAAGTAACTGCTTTGTGATATTTTAACCAAACGTCAATTGTCCACCAGAACTGGACTAAGGACTGTTTCTGTCACTGTATGTATATTCCTCTCTTGCCATGTGATTACATCAATCTTCATTTGTTGATTTAGCTATGCCAACAGCAGCTGTCAAAACAACCACATCGAAAACTCGCAACGTTACCACAGGTTGGCAAATCAATTGCAGTATATCAGTTTTGGACATGACTGTTTTAATTTCACATAACATACCTACATGTTTTGAAATTAAGAACATGTATTTGTCAGCTATTAGATGATTCGTAGCAATGATTGCATTTATTACTAGGTATTATGTGGCATGCATGTGTATATTTTATCCTTACTTTGATATTCACGTGATGTTAATTAACATATTATTATTAATTATGTCACTTCATGATGTAGAATCTGATGTATATGAAATATTCTATATATAGGTATAAATGTGACTAGCTTTTTTATTTTGTAGTGGATCTTGATAGTTTATTCAATATAAATTTGACTACTGCTCTCATAACTACTTGACTGCATGACATCTCAACCAAAAGTCAGTTGTCCTCCAATACTGTATGTCTGGTCCTTTCTAATCAATATTTACATATTAATCTTTGTCTGTTAATCTAGCTGTTCCAACAACAGCAGTTGAAACAACCACATCAGAAACTGATGTTCACACCCCAGGTAGCAAAACATTATCATTGTTCGTTATACAGGTGTTGAGTATATATGTTGATCAAAGGTATTTTATTATTTAACACAATATGTCAACATGTTTCAGAATTTTTCCAGATACATATTTTGACCAGTAGGTGATTCACAGCAATGTTTGCATTTAATATATATTAATTCTATGACACATAGGTTTGTGTATTCTGCACGCTGATATTCACAGAATGTTAGAGAAAGTTTTTGTATAATATTAACTGTACGTTTTATCACCTAACAATGCAGAAATTGGTTTATAGTATGGAATCACTTGACGAAAATCACACAAGCATATCATTTCATTTTATAATGAACCTTAATGAATATTCAAACAAATATATCTGCTTTCAAAGTAATCGGGCTGTATGACATTTCAACCAAAAGTCAGTTATCCACCAATAGCGGTCTAAAGTCAGCTTCAGCCATTGTGGGTATGTTCCCCTCTTGCCATGTGTTTACTTCAATCGTCATCTGCTGTTTTAGATGTGCCAACAACAGCTGCCAAAACAATCACATTGAAATCTGATGTTGGGACCACAGGTAGCAAAACATTTTCACTGTTGTAAATATGTTTAGTATATCTGTCGATAAAATTTGGTTTCTATTTAACTCTGAATCTTCCAGACACATGTCTGAGCCAGTAGATGATTCATAGCAATGTTTGCATTTAATAAATAGTAAATTTGTGCAACATGGATTTGTAGATTTTGAGGTTACTTTGGTATTCACAGGATGCTAGTTATAAAGTTTTAAATGATATGTTATATGCTATACCACTTATTAATACAGAAATTGGTTTATTATTTGGAAGTACCGATGGAAATTTCAGAAGCACAGCATTTCATTTTATAGAGCATCTTGATAAATGAAAAAAAGGATCTCAGATTTCAAAGTAATTGAGCTTTGTGATATTTTAACCAAACGTCAATTGTCCACCAGAACTGGACTATGGACTGTTTCTGCCACTGTGTGTATATTCCTCTCATGCCATGTGATTACATCAATCTTCATTTGTTGATCTAGCTATGCCAACAGCAGCTGTCAAAACAACCACATCGAAAACTCGCAAAGTTACCACAGGTTGGCAAATCAATTGCAGTATATCAGTTTTAGACATAACTGTTTAAATTTCACATAACATATCTACATGTTTCTGAAATTTGTGAACATGTATTTGTCAGCCAATAGAGGATTCGTAGCAATGCTTGCATTTATTACTAGTTATTATGTGGCATGCATTTGTATAGTTTGTCCTTAATTTGATATTCACATGATGTTAATTAATATATTATTATTATTAATTATGTCACTTCATGATGTATAGTCTGATGTATATGAAATATAGCACATGGGAACTACTATATATAGGTGTAAATTTGACTAGCTTTTTTTATTTTGTAGTGGATCTTGATAGTTTATTCGATAGAAATTTGACCACTGCTTTCAAAGCTACTTGACTGCATGACATCTCAACCAAAAGTCAGTTGTCCTCCAATACTGGACTACAACCAGTTTCTTTCACTGTATGTCTGGTCCTTTCTAATCAATATTTACATATTAATCTTTGTCTGTTAATCTAGCTGTTCCAACAACAGCAGTTGAAACAACCACATCAGAAACTGATGTTCACACCCCAGGTAGCAAAACGTTATCATTGTTCGTTATACAGGTGTTGAGTATATATGTTGATCAAAGGTATTTTATTATTTAACACAATATGTCAACATATTTCAGAATTTTTCCAGATACATATTTTCACCAGTAGGTGATTCACAGCAATGGTTGCATTTAATATATAGTAATTCTATGACACATAGGTTTGTGTATTCTACACGCTGATATTCACAGAATGTTAGTGAAAGTTTTTGTATAATATTAACTGTACATGAAATCACCTAACAATACAGAAATTGGTTTATAGTATGAAATCACTTGATGGAAATCACACAAGCATATCATTTCATTTTATAATAAACCTTAATGAATATTCAAACAAATGTGATATCTGCTTTCAAAGTAATTGGGCTGTATGACATTTCAACCAAGTCAGTTATCCACCAATACCGGTCTAAAGTCAGCTTCAGCCATTGTGGGTATGTTCCCCTCTTGCCATGTGTTTACTTCAATCGTCATCTGCTGTTTTAGATGTGCCAACAACAGCTGCCAAAACAATCACATTGAAATCTGATGTTGGGACCACAGGTAGCAAAACATTTTCACTGTTGTAAATATGTTTAGTATATCTGTCGATAAAATGAGGTTTCTATTTAACTCTGAATCTTCCAGACATACATGTCTGAGCCAGTAGATGAGTCATAGCAATGTTTGCATTTAATAAATAGTAAATATGTGAAACATGAATTTGTGCATGTTGAGCTTATTTTGATATTCACAGAATGTTAGTTATAAAGTTTTACATGATATGTTATATGCTATACCACTTATCAATGCAGAAATTGGTGTATTATGTGGAAGATGGAAATTACAGAAGCACATCATTTCGTTTTATAGAGCACCGTGATAAATGGAAAAAAGGATCTCAGATTTCAAAGTAACAGTGATTTGTGATATTTTAACCAAACGTCAATTGTCCACCAGAACTGGACTAAGGGCTGTTTCTGCCACTGTGTATATTCGTCTCTTGCCATGTGGTTACATCAATCTTCATTTGTTGATCTAGCTATGCCAACAGCAGCTGTCAAAACAACCACATCGAAAACTCGCAACGTTACCACAGGTTGGCAAATCAATGTAGTTTATATAGGCTATATAGAGGTAGTAATTACCCATACACAGACTTTATCATTTCGTTTTGTTGTGAACCTTGATATTCATTCAGTTCAAATGCATTTCTAATTGGGCTGTGTGACATTTCAAACAAGTCTATGTTTTTAGCAATGTTTCCATGTATTAGTCAAAATTCGGTGATAGAGAGATTGATGTTTATTGCCATCCGTTTGATACATATAGAATATTTGTTAAAATAATATTTTTAAATATGCTGGAAACTGGTGTAATTAAAATACAAAAAGGGAAACACTAAATATAAATTACCCAAGGAGTTATTATTTATTTTATAGTGGAGCTTCATATTTATCTGTCCATTTCTTTAAACTTTATGTTATGACATTTCAACTAAAAGTGAACACCAGTACTGGACTACAGCCTCTTTCTGCCATTGTGTGTAGGTGTTCCTCTTGCCATGTGCTTACTTTAGTCTTTGTCTGTTGATCTAGCTGCGCCAACACTACCTGTCGAAAAATCCACATTGAAAACTGACGTCAATACCACAGGTAGCAAACCACTGTTATTTAGACATTCATGTGTTGTGTATATCTGAAAATAAACATTATTTTATATTTAACACAGCATGTCTGCATTATACAGGCTTTTTTCCAAACATTTGTGAATCAATAGATGACTCACAGCAGTGTTTGCAGTTGGCCTTGATATTTACTCAACAAGAATATGTTCATTGCTGCCAAAGTACATAGGCTGTGTGACATTTCAAACAAACATCAATCGTCCACCAGTATTGGACTACAATCTGTTTCTATTACTATATGAATGTCCTTCTCTTGCCATGAGTTTACTTCAGTCTTCATTTGTTCATCTAGTTGTGCCAACATCAGCTGTTGAAACAGCTACATTTAACACCGACTTTGAAATCAAAACCACAAGTATGTAAACCATTGTTTCCATCTTACATTTGGGGTGTACATATGTGTGGGAACAGTTTGTTTATTTAACACTTGTGGCAGATGGCTTTGTGTGTATTGACATTATGTTAGTATTCATTGAAATTCACTGAATGTTAGTTACTATGTTATATATTATCTAGTTATGTCATATCACCTTACAATGCAGAAACTGTTATTTTAAAAATACAAAAAGGGAAGCACCGTTATCATGTTGGTCACTGGGGTTGAACATGTAGTAGCTTCAGTCATCTTTTTCCCATTTCCATCTGCAGATGTTCTATCTGTTGACCATCATCTTTCTTCTAACAGTCAGTTATGTTGCTGTTGGATTGGTGGAAAAGTGAATGCTGGAAACACACAATATACCATGACAAACTAATTAAGTAACACTAGACTCCCTTGGTTATTCTATGTCACGGTTGCCTCCAGATCGTCTTAGATGCCATTTCATGCTCATGTCTATGTCAGTGTACAGCACATCTCAATTATCTTCTTATTTTATCAGTGAATTTAAATGAATGTAAAGCGCCATGAGTTGAGCAATCCTGAAGATTGAATTCTGTGCGATATGGGAAGTTACCTTTATTTGTTTGTCCAACAGCCAGATTTGGTGATAAGCTGATGTTTGTTGTAAATTAACGTTGTCACACGCACCAGCAACTGAACCAGTTACTGACTCGATGGCAAAATACATGGTCAGTGACCATTAGGTCAATGGATATTTCAAATGCTAGCTGCATAACACTTCAATCAAGACCATTCCTCCTCCAATATTTGACAACAGCCGGTTTCTGCCCATATATGTATGTTCCTCTCTCAATATGTTTATTTCAATATTTGTCTCTTGATCTAGGTCTGCCATCAACACCAGTTGAAACAACCACATCAGAAACTGACGTTGACACCACAGGTAGACAAAAACATTGTTGTTTACATCTAACGTATGTTTTGTATATATTTTAACACAGCATATTTATGTGTACCTGAATGTTTCCTGACATATATTTGTGGACTAGTAGAACATTTATGGCTATGTTTAAATTATTCTTGAATCAGTGCTCTACCTTCGCCATTTAATGTTTTCATAATGAGCAACTTTGTATGGGTATGGGTAAAGTTTGTATGGGTAAAGAAAGCACACACCCGTGATTATTGGTTAATGCAGAATTTGTGTTAGTATAGTAGTACCACAGAAAAAACTTCCAAGAATGGCTAAAAAATACTGATTATTTGCCGGTATCTTCCATAAATTTGAAGATACGTAAGTAAAAGTTGGGTTCCCATGGTACCTGTCACCGAGGCGGTTGCCGTAACCGTTTGTAATGGTTAGGTTACAAAAACATTTTGTCGACGTTCAGTGATAACTGACCATATATATCTAAGAGTCATTATTCCCCATTGACAACACATTTTAAAAATAAAACAAGGAATCACTAATACTTTTTGTGTAGACAGTAATTAATCAAGCATTATCATTTAATTTTTGTGTGAACTTTTATATTTATTCATGAAAGTCTGACCACTGGTTACAAAGTAATTGGGATGTGTGACATTTCAAAAAAAAATCAGTTGTCCACCAGTACTGGACTACAGCCAGTTTCTACCACTGTGGGTGTGTCTCTCTTACCATGTGTTTACTCCATCTGTTCATCTAGCTGTGCCAGAAGCAGCTGTTGAAACAACCCCATTTAAAACTGATGTTGATACCACAGGTTTGTATTCAATTGTTGTTTAATCTTACATTTGTCATATATATCTGTAAAATAATTTTTTTACATATGTTGAGTATATCTGTTGATAAAAGTACTCTTTTCATTTAAAACAACATGTCTGCATGTTCCGGAATGTTTCATTTATTAATAATAAACATTCTGTGGCCCATGGATGTGGGTATTTTGAGCTTACTTTGATATTCATAGAATGCTAGTTAAAGTTATATTTAACATCAACTATAAGTTATACCACTACATAATGCAGACATTTATGTTTCCATTTATTAAGAGGTATGCTGGCAGATGGCTCTGTATATTTTATATTACTGTAATATTCATAGAATATTAGTTAAAGTATTTTATATTAATAACTATAAGCGATACCTCGCTATAATGCACAAAGTGGTGCATTTAATTTTTTTTAAATGGTTTAAAAGTGATTGGGCTGTATTTCAACCGAAAGCAAATTCATCCACCAGTATTAAATTACATCCTGTTTCTAACATTGTGTATTCTTTTCTTGCCATGTATTTGCATCAATCTTCATCTGTTGATCTAGCGTTGCCATCAGCAGCTGTCGAAACAACCAAATCGAAGACGGATATTGTCATCACAGGTAGGCAAAACGTTGTTTACATGTCTTGTGTATACCTGTTTGCCAAACATGTTTTCGTCTGTTATTAAGTATTCTGTGACAAATGGCTTTGTGTATACTGACGTTATGTTGATATTCACTGAATATTAGTTACTATGTTATATATTATCTATTGATGTCATATCACCTTACAATGCAGAAACTGTTGTATTTAAAATACAAAAGGGAAGCAATGTATATCATTCATTATCATCATGTCGGTTGGACTGAGGTTGAGTCATCTGTCTCTAGATCCCTTTTTTCCCATTTCCATCTGCAGATGTTCTACCTATTGACCATCATCTTTCTTCTAACCGTCAGTTATGTTGCTGTTGGATTGGTGGAAAAGGCTATCTTGGAAACACACTATATACCATGTCAAACTAATTAAGTAACACTAGACTACCTTGGTTCTTCTATGTCACGGTTGCCTCCAGGTCGTCTTAGATGCCATTTCATGCTCATGTCTGTCAATGTACAGCACATCTCAGTTATCTTCTTATTTTATTAGTGACTTTGCACTCCCCAATGTATAGTATTGTGTTAATCAAAATGCTGTTGCTATTGGCTGGATGCTTCCCAGAGAAGCCAAGATAGATTGAACAGGTCTGCCAGGGAGTAAAGTGCAAAGAGTAATCCTGACGATTGAATGCTGTGGTATATGAAAACTTATCTTTATGTTTTGTCAAACAGCCAAATTTGGTGATAGGGGCCTAAGCTGTAAATGACCACCAGGTCAATGGATATTTCAAACGCTAGCTGTATGACATTTCAATCCTCCTCCAGTACTTGACAACAGCCGGTTTCTGCCGATGTGTATATGTTCCTCACCATGTTTTATTTCAATATTTGTCTCTTGATCTAGGTCTGCCGTCAACAGCAGTGGAAACAACCACATCAGAAACTGACATTCACACCACAGGTAGACAAAACATTGTTGTTTACGTCTAACATATGTTTTGTATATATTTTAACACAACATATTTACGTGTTCCTGAATATTTCCTGACATATATTTGTGAACTAGTAGAACATTTATTGCAATGCTTAATGATTGTTGAATCAATGTTGCACCCTTGCCATTCAATGTGTTCAAAATGAGCATTTATGTATAGGACAACATCCTGTTTCTATGACTGTATGTTCCTCTCTTGCCATGTGTTTATTTCACTCTTCGTCTGTTGATCTAGCTGTACCAACAACAGCTGTCAAAACAATCACATCAAAAACTGTTGTAGTCACCACAGGTAGGCAACAAAAATATTTTTGTCTAGCATATGTTGTATGTCTATATAATGTTTGTTTTAAATTTAATGCGTCATTTTACATGTTGCAACGTATCAATCTTTTTAACCAATCGATGACTTGTTTCCATTTATTAATAGGAATTTTAGGGTGGATGCATTTGTCAATACTTTGATATTCACAGAATGTTAGATTTCAAAAACAAATTGCACTAAATAACGTTTTCATAATGAGCAACTCTGTGTAGGACAACAAACTGTTTCTACGACTGTACATTCCTCTCTTGCCATGTGTTTATTTCACTCTTCTTCTATTGGTTTAGCTGTGCCAACAACAACTGTCGAAACTACCACCCTGAAAACTACTGTGTTTACCACAGGTAGGCACAACATTTTTGTATATGTATACATCTTTTGCACTTATTAAAATTAACACTGTATTTATGAATGTGTGTTCCATAACAGATGGGCATATGTATTGGTTTATTTTCACGTTTTCAAGCATGTGCATTTGTATGTTGGAGTTTCTGTTACAGTTGTGTATTTCCTTTTTATTGAACTGTCATTTCTTCCACAGTGGCTGCAGATCATTGTCAACCTAACCCATGTCTCAATAATGGAGTATGTGAAAAGACAAACACTGCCCGTGGCTTCAACTGTGTGTGCATATCTGAATTCAGTGGTGACACCTGCAGGGACCCAGTCTCATGCCCATGTATGTTTGAATTATAATAGGTTTTTATTTTGCATAGATAATACTCAAAATACCTGCAAACACTTTGTTGCAACGTTGACTGTTGATTATCGCCCTCTTTCTTCAAGTAATCCATGTCGAATCCTCCTTTGAAAGTGGTCCTTGACTTCTTGTGTTACTTTTTTCACAATGCCTTCTTAAGACTCACACTACACTGTCAGTCTTATGTTCCATTCCCCTCCCAGTGGTACCAAACATCTCTTCAGTTGCAATCTTCTTCAATAGAGCCTGACGACAGCCATATAGGATTATGTAAGAGTGCAGCTTCACAGTTTGGACTTGATAATTTTATAACTAACTGACTTAATTATTTATGTTTATACATTACAGAATATTAAGATTAATTTCTAAACTTAACACACTGAGAACCATATTGTAAAGTACTTAAACATTTGCAGATATAAATGTAAAGTTGTTGTTTCTCTCATAGCTCCTCCAGTGCCGACAGCAGATGTTACATTCTCAGTGAGCACTGCAAGATCTGACCTGACGTTCAAATGTGAAGTGGCAACTTCAGCTGGGGATAAACTGGCCTACCGGGTGCAGTGGTTTGTTGAGAAAGAAATGGAGCAGGAGATGTTACTGGGGGCTAACAAGTACGCTGAATTCCATGCCTCCAACATCAACAAGGACATCTCTCTAAAGAAGGTAAATTCAGTTCTGACTTTCTAGCTCTGTTTGTCTCTCCCTCTCCCTCTCCCTCTCCCTCTCCCTCTCCCTCTCCCTCTCCCTCTCCCTCTCCCTCTCCCTCTCCCTCTCCCTCTCCCTCTCCCTCTCCCTCTCCCTCTCCCTCTCCCTCTCCCTCTCCCTCTCCCTCTCCTCCCCCTCCCCCTCCCCTCTCCCCTCCCCCTCCCCCCCTCCCCTCCCTCTCCCTCTCTAATTCTCTCTCCCCGCCCTCGTCTCTTGTTATCACATGTATTTTGTTTTATTATTTATGTCAAATAACACCCAATTCAAAATCCTTCTGCTCACCACAAAGAGAGACTTAGGACGTTTGTTCCCCTATGGCATAATTTAAACATTTAGCACTCCCACATGTTAAATCTTGCTTCAGATGCATTGCTGTATGTCAGTCTACTACACAGACAAGTGTACTGGAGTCTATTCAAAGGAGAAATGCTCTAGCATTCTTGAACTTTCAGTCAAGGTAGGTCTGGGAGATCTCTATTGTAACATGTGTTATGCAACTAAAAATGGAACATACTGTAACATTTAGCACAAAGATGAAAGACTCATTTTGTGAATGTTGGCAATTAATTGGTCAGTGAACTAGTTCATCAGTACAATTTAAATCATTTTGATCAGATCCTATTTTGTTCAAATAAAATATTAATTCTAGGGATATTTATATGAAAATGTTCTCATTGTTTACTTTTCTGTCAGTTTATTAATGACATTTCATCTTGCCAAATTCCATCCCAAATCAATACATTTTGAATATTTTCTGTTCAAATTACTTGTTCAATTGATAAATTCGGAATAGAACCCCAGATTGGTCAGGATATACTCGATACTGCATTTATCCCACAGATTGCTACGGAAACCCTGAAAGAGGGTACCACCGGCTACATTGACGTGATCCCTACTGTGCCCCCCAAGTTCCTGTGTAACTCCATGGTGTCCGGCACAGTCCATGTTGAGGCTGTTCTCAAGCGCAAGAAGTACTATGACTACTTTTGTTGGTCAGAGTACCGTCCCATAGCACAGGCTGTCTTTAGTCCCGTCGATGCCTCTAATGCAGCATGTGGTTCAATGATGAACAACACTGCATGGACTTCTGGGAAGGCATACCGGATCAATGTACGGCCAAAAGACGATAGAAGGCGTGAGTGGGGGGAATATACACGTACAGTGTCTCTTCATGTCGTCAAGATGAACGGAGGAAATGAGGTGTGTCGTCGACCACTTGGAGACGTGTCGGTGAGTTTGTCTGGTTTGTCCTTGTCTGTGAATTAGTTGGCTACCTTTGGAGCATTATAAGTGCATTTTCTCCCAGGCACTGAAAGCCATTTGACTCTTCAAATCAAATCAAACCACTTTAAAAAGGATATGCATTTTACAACTCATGACCACATCTAAAATATATGGGATGGTCATAACAAAATGCAAATAAATTTCCAGATGTATCCACTACAAAAACAATTCAACCGGGTGACATCAATATGACTCATTTAGCATTCAACATTCTGATGGCCACAGGCACAAAACTCCTGCTATAGCGAGATGTTTTACATTTTATACAACGGTATCTCCTTTGAGACGGAAGTACATGGAAGAACGTAGAAAGCGGGTGATCAGACTCGGTAGCGACAGCACGAGCTTTCTTCAAAATTGCATGGTCGATTATTTCGGAGAGCTTTGGTATAGGTAAACGAATGTTTTTGGCAGAAATATGTGAGATTTTCAGAAGCTTGTTACGGTTTTTCACAGAAAGCAGGGTAGTAACAAATGCTGCAGTAGGTTAAGAGAGGCTCAATTATGCTATGGTAAAGGCGTAGAAGAAGTAGTGGATCAACGTAGAAAGCTTGTAACTTTTGAAGAAGGTACAGTCGCTGCTGAGACTTCTTTTTCACGGCTGTAACATGCTGTGTAAATGACAATTTTTCATCTAATATAACACCGAGGTATTTGAATGAATCAACCTGTTCCACAGGTTCACCGTTGATGACAATAGGACTAATGACAGTTCTATTACAATGGAAGTTGACGCACATTTCTTTCGTTTTGGAAATATTCAGATGCAGAACATTTTTACTGCACCAACTAGTACCACTTCCTATGCTTGTTAGATTTTTTATGCCAGAGGAACCAAAATATCCACCTTTGGCGTGTGATCCATCAATTTAAGAAAAACACAAGAATAGTTATTTAGAGTTATATAGTTACATGTGTTTGTATTCACTGCTCATTCAGAGTACCTTTCTCCCTCCTGAGAGGCTGGAGTGGTGGTCGTTTCCCAAGACGGTCTACTATAAACCTTTGATGCTCTGTCGGGGGATGAAAGCTTATACAGTGTAGTTTGTCGGTTTCATGACTGCATGATGAAATAAAAGTAGCATATTTAGTATATTTGTGTTTAACAAATTGATGTGATTTTCAAAGTTAAGACCAGGGCACTGTTGAATGACACAAATCAGTGTACCAGAGGTAGTTACTTCAATTTCAAATACATTCTAAGATCTATAAATCTTAAACTCTGTTTTAATTACAGTATATTCAGTCATTTTGCACAGTGACAGTTTGACTCAATAATTTCAGATAATTCCATAAAGATCAGTGGAATAACATATATGACTGCTATGTATATGCAGAGCAGTTCTTTTCATAGTATTATTCAGGCTAACTTTACTTCAGTATAAAGTCAACTCTTGCAATTACTCATAATACCTGTAAAAGCTGCAGTTACACAAACTAATTAAGACAGATACAGCATAGTTTCAGACGAAGAGTTAGTTATAAGCACAACAATTCTTGTGGTGATTTGGAAGGATTCCATTACACATCAGGCCTGACCAACATGTGTTTCACTGCTGTGATTTGCAGGTGAAATTTGGGGCTGATGTCAGATTGAGCTCCTGCAAGACATACGCTGATCCTCACATCACTACCTTCAACAAAATGTGAGTGTATCAACAACTCATGCTTTAGTCATCTTGAAATATATGTTTTTTATTCAGTATGGCTTGTCATGATTTATATATTGGAAAATAGTGAATTTTTGAATTCCGTTCAGATTTACTATATAACAAGTAGCTCAGTGACTAGAACGTCTCTCAATCTAGATAATCCAGGTTTGAATCCTCTTCTATCTCGCATTATTTCACAATGTGTTCTGGTATATGTGGCTCTCATGTCGAACCTTGGACAAGTTTGTTCACTTTATCTTGGTCCAGTTCACTCGGCTTTCGTCATGAGTATCTGGCTGTAGCAGTGGTGGATATTTGCTTACAAATATACTTTGTGCATTAATTGTACCATGGCTTGAACACGTCCTTAAGGGAGTAAAGCATAGAATACTTTAAGCATTCCAACAGACTTGATCTGTACTGTGTAAGAATTTACCCTTAATACATTTTTGGCAACCGATCCTGGACAGTATAGCAACCATGCTATCATTTCACATTGTTTTGTCATGACCAGATTAGTTAACATTATAATATTTGGGTAATGTTAATTACAAATTCCTAATTGTAAACACAATCACATTGGTACATTTTATAGATATTATCTGTATATGGCAACCATATTGGATTACTGCCTTGGCAGTATAATGGTTTTAGGCCCAAGCATGTCGTTTAAACTTTCAAATTGATGTTATTCATGAATGGTAACATATTTTTATAACTACAGGATTTTATGAGATCCTATGATATGATGTGAGGTGGAGTGTTAGACCTTAAATGGAGGATGTTGTCAGCCATTACATTAAGTAAAATGTTATTGCTACCTTTTTGCAGCCATTACGACAGTTTCGGTTATGGAGAGTTTGTGCTGTATCGACACAAGACACTAAATTATGCGGTAAGTTATTGATGTGCCTTGATAAAAGTGGTTTATACTGACCTTTGATAATAACAGTTTATAATGAGTGACTTCTTGTAAAAATAAATTGACCTGTGAAAATAAAAGTTTCTAGTGACTGATTTCTTGTAGCAATAGCTCATATTGAAAATCGCTTTCGATAACAGTAGCTTATGCTGATATCTGATAGCAGTAGTTCATACTGACCTTAGAAAGCTGGTCCATATTGACTTCTGATGACAGTGGTTCATACTGATCTCTGATACATATATCTGATAGCAATGCTTCAATATTATAGGTATATTTAAATATTACGTCCTGCAGTACTTCTCTTTCAGTACTCATCACGATTGTGACTACATTCATTTGTACTATTGTATTTCCGGTCACTGTTTCGCCCATTAATCTTACAGGTGCATGCCATCACATACAAGTGTAACGGTCGGGCTTCCTGCAACTGTGGTGCTCTCATCAAAATTGGCAATGACGTCATACGTATTGACCGCTGCCCCAAGAGACGAAGAAGGCGATCACTTCCTATGAAGGCCTACCTGTTCAAGAATGGAGAATTGACACCTGGGACCAAATTTGGGATAAGAGGAAGGACATTCATTGTGAGTTTATTAGCATATACTACATGTGTAGAACCTTGTTATATATATATATATATATATATATATATATATATATATATACACATACATATATATACTTTGTCCACTAGTACACAACTATCTTTAAAATGGGTTCAATTCTTAAAAGTGATCCTATACATACTGACAATGTTTGCCACCAAGATTCATCACAGGGAAGAAGAGAACATCTGTTTGATCCTTCTTGGTCTGTGTTGTTGCAGGTTACCCTGCCAACAGGCACACGTATCAGCGTAACGAAGACGCAGCTAGGCAGAGTGAAGTTTGTGAATATTGATATCAAACCATCGGCAGCTGATGTCAACAAAGTTGAAGGTATGTTTCATAGCTAGTCCAACCCTTCATGCCACAGACTGCCTCAGTTTGTAGAAAAAGCAACTGAAGACATTACTGTTTAAAAGAGTGTTTTCACATAAGAACTATTTAGAGACTATTTCCTGATGTGTTCTCCAGGCATGTGTGGCAGGGTGGGAGCAGCGAGATCCGTTCTACAGCCTGGTCCAGATGGCAGCAGAGTATACAATGTCAGGCACAGACAGGAAGTGAAGAAATACGTTCGGGCATGGCAAGTCAAGTACACTGACTCTCTGCTCTTTGGTGTCCGTGAGACGGAGAAGACAAAGCTAGATTGGCCAACATGGTGCGAGTGTCCCAGTAATGGAAAGCCAACCTGTGGACGCAACTTTGATTTTGAGACTTGTACATCATACCGCAGGAAAGGTAACATGCTTGCCGTACAATACTTGTATACCATGCTGTAAAACACAATGCTCGACAAATTATTCTGTTAGAAAATGTCATGGAAGTAAATCACCTGACTTTTGGTGTTACCCATGGCAGAGACAATGTTCAAAATGTAATTTTTTGTTTATTTTTGTCTCTACTGTCAATAACTGCATTATATGAATAAAACAAATTGTGTGTAAGGTAAACAAGTACACAATACAGTTATGCTGAATTGGATAGCATTAAACAGTTGTTCCTGAAATGTACAAACACGTTATGTGCTATATTATAATTTATTTTCCCAGAGCTTACTTCCATGGATTCACTGATGTTATTTATTTGTACTCTTTAAAAAGCTAGAATATATTTTTTAGATATGTATGAATACATATAATTTTATTTATTACACCATATCCCACAGCCATATTTCATAAAACTGTCAGCAATGCTTAATTATCACATAAGAACACACAATTAATGCACCTATGTTAATATTGAAGTACTAAGTTACATTTACCAATGGAGAAAGAAACAAGTGAAACTGTTATCATTACAATATTTTGGTCATGACATTTGTAATAGTGGCACAAATTGTCTAGTGAAAGAGTAACTAAAATGACTAGATTTATGTTTTTCTCAAATGGTAAACCTGAGGCTATTGGCACAAGGAAGCAATTGGACACAGAAAGGATGTAGTTGGCCTCACTGCCTTGAGGGAAAGGAAATGCACTTAGAATGCACCAAAGCTAGATTAATTACTGATAGGTATACTTTAAAATAATCATGATTTCAGTAACAAAATAGTTCAGCAAAATGTTTGTATAATGTTATTACAATTTTAATATTTGATTGAAAAAATCATGCTTTGCTTGCATATATTACCTTCAGTAAGAGACGTGACAGAGTACCTGATCATGTGGGCTCTGGTGCCCCGACCCATGGGACAGCGTCATCGCAGGGCAACAGAAGACACAGTCACCAATGAAGCCTTTGAAGACCTCGACCCAACACTTGTTGATCCAACTGCTCCAATTCCATCTGTGAGTTGGCGCTGTTTCATATTGAGTTTTTGTATTCCTTCATCGATACATTTTAATTATAATTTACTCACTTTTATTATCGTTTAGCATATTTGAAAACCTTACATCATCATATATCCTGAGTTCCATTTTGGCCATCTCTTGGAACCACTCATCTTCACGTGTTCCTACTTGGCAAATATTCTTTGAAATACACACATCGTTTTATTCCTTTTTTCGATCTTGGGAAACCCATTGAGTAGTTTATTATTAATAGTATTTTAATTCAATTGTTGCAATCTCTGCTGAACAGTTTTACTTTTAAATTTACTGCCTTAGTAAAATCTCTCATGATTTCATCCTTTCGTCTGTCCCTCTGTGAACCCTGTGTAAACCTGTCGTGTTTCCCAGGCACCGGACTGGCCAACTGAGGGAGGCATCACTGAAGCAACGGCAAAGACGGAATGTGAGAAGTTCATTCTCAAGCCAGCATTCAGCGCCACCTGCCAGGACAAACTGCAAACAAACTTCACCGACAAAATAGAGTTTTGCATGGTGGACATTGGGGTATGTGAGAAAGTGTTGATTCACTGGATACAAATCATAACCATGTGGGTGTTTAGATTCAGGAAGTTTTATTTTACTATTGTCTTTCATGAATGAATACTATGATTCCAATGAGTCAACATAAAAACAGTAAATACCAAAAAAGAAAGTGCTGCCAATTTATTGTAGCTGTTCATAAATGTAATGCTCAGTACAATTGGAACACTAAAGATGTATTTTTAAAATTGCAAACACATCTTTTGAGTTATTAAACACAATTTTGAGGGCAACAGACCCTTATTTCTCTGTATTTGATGGTAACTGTGATAAACAGATCATCTTTAAAAACCAAAATCAATGTATATTTATTTTATTTTAAAGATTAGCAGGTATTCTGAGTCTAGCCAGTAATATATTAAGTTGCACAATGAAATAGTTTGGCTAAAAACCCTGATATAAATATGTCTTATATTAAATAACTTTATTATTTATCAACACATTTTATAAGTATTTTTATCAAATCTTCTTAACTCATCCAAATCACTTCACTACATTATTTTTTATATGAATTCATATCAATGAGGTATAGGAAATTTATTTTATGGGGAATATATTCCACAAAACCATCCTAATCAAATGTTTCTAAGACTGTCTGGTTACCATAGTTACTGTAATGCAAATTAGTTATTATGTTACCTGTGTCTCATGTATCGATATAACAGGCATGAGATCCTTCCGCAGTTCATGATCCCGATTCGACCATTTCTGTGATTCGTCCAAATACGAATTTTAGTTAAATGGTCAAAATGGATAACAAATTAAACTTTTGTGTCAATTCCTGGCATGCTGTAGATCGCATTCATGACCATCGTCCTTTTAAAAGTTAGCCCCATTCTGATTAGCTAGGAACTGTGAATCAGGACACGGCTTATAAGTTGCGCAAACGTACCATTGGAAAGCTGGATGTCATCATAGTAGTTGACCAAATAAGGCAATTTTACTATGCTGCCCATCAGAAATTTACATACCCATTGATATGGTCAGAATCATGGAAGTAAATACAAATATATATATATGTATGTCACATACAATGTTTTTGAGCTCGCCTGTCATTCCCATCAATTGGCATCATGTTCACAGACATAACACTCGTGAGGCTATGTCAATTATAACCTTCTGAAAAGCAAATGAAGGAAGGAATCCCCCGAGGAATTTATATTAGATTGAATAATGAACTAAAAGTCATGACTTAGGGCAGGGGTATAACAGGAAACCAGTGGCAATATTTTGTTTTAAATAACACCACATCTTCAATGTGAAAGTGATTCTTCCGAGAATATTGGGACATGTGTAGATTTTACAACTGTATCATGATTTTTTGTGTTTTCTAAAAAAATACAAAAGGTTGTATCACAGACAATGGTGTCTTTATTTTTTTAAGTTTGATCCCATTCTTCCTCAGTTAGCAGCGCCATATGCAAATTTTCCTCGGAAGTGACTTGCCTCCTCTCACATGCCTGATATAATACTTGGTATCTAAGAACACTCGGTTTTAGATATGACTATTAATATAAATATAAATCTGCACAAGGAGCGTAACAACTTAATAATGTCATTATTTTTTGGTTACAGTTGACGGATGACCTTGAAATGGCAAAGGACTACGAGGTTGTAATCAAGGAGGAGTGTGTGGATGAACTGAGTGACAATGAGGCTCCACGGGAGCCAGATGCCAAAACAAAGGATCCCTTCAGTGTCATCGTCAGCCAGTTGTGTCCCAGTGACTGTAATGGACATGGCACCTGCAACTCAAGTGAGTGTCTGAGCTCTCCCAACGCATTTATTGCCGTAATGACTATATGTGTTCGGAAACCTAGGAGTAATACCAGTCCCAAACAATAAAATACAAAAGAAGTAATTAGTTTGATATATAAAATGACAACAGAGCTGTTTGGAATGACAAGTTACCTCTTTGACTCATTTAGACCCTACCAGTAGCTGTCAACGATATGGTTTCAAATTAGTTAAACATTTTCAAAAATAAATCTATACAACAAAAATTCTATATGCAAATCAAGTAGATTAACCTTTAATATAATATCATAGATATAATCCCATAGATTTATTATTAAGTGTTAAATTCATGTTATCTGCAGGCAGTTTCAGCTGCTATGGGATCACAGCAGGTTGGCTGGTTATGATTGCTTGGAATGTAAAAGGTTAACAAAATGAGCTATGACTGTCCTCTCCATGTGTGGCAATGGCATTGATAAATTAACCCAAGCTAAGAGTTAACAAATATTATATAGTGCAACATAGTGCATTTGGACAATTATAATGTGTTAATATAGTCTCCAAATGTGGCTCATGTCAAAGTTCAAGACAAACATATATACAAATGGATACCGCAAATCATGTTACTCATGATTTATATCAACATGATTGGTGTATTTTAGTTCTGTGGTATTCAGAACCGAAATATAGTTAGGATAACCACATCATGCAATGTTAAGAAATGAAGTAAGAAACATTGCATGCACCCATACCTTGGTGATGTGCAATGATTCAGAGGGTGTATCATAAACATCCATAAGGTGTAAAGGGTTGGTGTAAAGTGGATTTAACCCCATGTTTCAGGTGAGTGTCAATGTCAGGCTGGCTACTCGGGTGACGACTGCTCAATCAGTGCAACAGCAGCGCCTCTGGTGGATGAACTAATGAACCTTGGTCTTTGTGACTTGGCAAGCTCAAATTGTGAATTGTTCTCCGTCTATGGAGATAACTTCATTGATTCTGTGGACTTGAAATGTCACTATAAGGAGGCACAGGTGAGTGGAAGCCAAAAGTTCAGATTTTTGTATCGTTAAATTTATGTGATTTTATTTATTTATTGTTTATGCTATTTTATTTATTCTTAATTTAAAGGTGTTTTCAGTTCTATTAGGTAACTGTATCATTTTTATCTGTATCTCTTGAACCTTGTATGGTGTATTTTCCAGGTGCTGAAGCCTACTAGTTTCTTTCTACGTTAATTTCTTTCATTAGTCCACTCTTCTGATCTGCCAGTTAAATAATTATATCAGAAAACAATGATAGATACCTACGTATTATTGCGTAAATAATTTATTTATGCAATATTGTATTTGCCTGGCTTTACTGTAGGGCCTTTCTCATACCTAACACAAACTGAACAATGATCATTTCACCAAATGGTGCCATTAAACAAAGGAATGACTGATTGCCCAATGATATTCAACACGTAATATGCTAATCCTGGCATATTGTTTGTTTATAACTGTATCCTTTCCCAGGCATCAAAATCCAGCCATTTCTTTCTTTAAGCCACAATAAATGTATGAAATAAGAAATGTTTGCTGTTACACAGGTGACTGGATTGCCGCCACCTTCTCGTGAGGACAGCTTCAAGGCTGATGCAGACTTCTTTACTGATGACCAGGTGATATGTAAACTGACAGGGTACACAGTGGCGCCCTACAGGGTGTGGGTGAGGAACAAGGAGACAGACAGCTCCAACAGTCAGCTCTACCTGCCCTATCACTCCGCCTGCCACATCTGCACAATCAACGGTGATGTTGGAACATGTACACAAGTGGTGAGTTGTCTCGGTCATGTTCACCTCAGATCAGTATTCTGACTAAACATCTCGTAAACTAATCACTTCACTGTCACTTTCCATTTCAGGATGATTTTCAGTCAAATGAGACTACTTTCATAATCCTGTGGCAGATATTTTATGTTCACTGGATGGACCACAAATGATTGGTTTATTTCTAAATTTGCCAGTATTTGTTCATCATGGCATCTGTTTTTACCTTGGAAACAGGAGTCTGTTGAAAAACTTCAGAATATATTTTATATAGTATAACAACTATTAAGTAGCTTGGGCAGAAAAATGTGCTCTTTGACTGCATTAAAATGACACTTTCGAATAGATGTTTGGGTCACAATTGATCACAGATAACATATTTTATGAATTATGCATCATTGTGAGGTAATGGATAGTATTGGATATGGAAGCTTTATTTTACAGACCACAGTGCTACAGTTTGTGGTAATGTAATTTACATTTTGTAGTTGTACTGTTTAAACTATATGCTCCTGTTGCTTACACTTTGTACTAGTGTTGTTTACAGTTTGTGCTGGTGTTATTTACAGTTTGTGCTGTTGTTTACTGTTTGTGTTGGTGTTGTTTTCAGTTTCCGCTGGTGTCATTTACAGTTTGTGCTGTTGCTTATACTTTGTACTAGTGTTGTTTACAGTTTATGCTGGTGTTATTTACAATTTGTGTTGTTGCTTACTGTTTGTGTTGGTGTTGTTTTCAGTTTGTGCTGGTGTTGTTTACTGTTTGTGCTGTTGTTTACTGTTTGTGCTGTTTTTTACTGTTTGTGTTGGTGTTGTTTTCAGTTTGCTGGTGTTGTTTACAGTTTATGCTGTTGTTTACTGTTTGTGTTGGTGTTGTTTTCAGTTTGTGCTGGTGTTGTATACTATTAGTGCTTTTGTTTACTGTTTGTGCTGGTGTTTACTGTTTGTGTTGGTGTTGTTTTCAGTTTGTGCTGGTGTTGTTTACAGTTTGTACTAGTGTTGTTTACAGTTTGTGCTGATGTTGTTTACAGTTTGTGCTGTTGCTTACACTTTTTACTAGTGTTGTTTACACTTTGTGCTGTTGTCTACTGTTTGTGTTGGTGTTGTTTTCAGTTTGTGCTAGCGTTGTTTACTGTTTGTGCTGTTGTTTACTGTTGGTGTTGTTTTCAGTTTGTGCTGGTGTTGTTTACAGTTTGTACTAGTGTTGTTTACAGTTTGTGCTGGTGTTGTTTACAGTTTGTACTAGTGTTGTTTACAGTTTGTGCTGTTGCTTACACTTTGTACAAGTGTTGCTTACAGTTTGTGCTGATGTTGTTTACAGTTTGTGCTGGTGTTATTTACAGTTTGTGCTGTTGTTTACTGTTTGTGCTGTTGCTTACACTTTGTACTAGTGTTGTTTACAGTTTATGCTGTTGTTTACTGTTTGTGTTTGTGTTGTTTTCAGTTTGTGCTGGTGTTGTTTACAGTTTGTGCTGGCATTGTTTACTGTTTGTGCTGGTGTTAACTGTTTGTGTTGGTGTTGTTTTCAGTTTCTGCTGGTGTTGTTTACAGTTTGTACTAGTGTTGTTTACAGTTTGTGCTGGTGTTATTTACAGTTTGTGCTGTTGTTTTCTGTTTGTGTTTGTGTTGTTTTCAGTTTGTGCTAGTGTTTTAACAGTTTGTGCTGTTGCTTACACTTTGTACTAGTGTTGTTTACTGTTTGTGTTGGTGTTATTTACAGTTTGTGCTGGTGTTATTTAAAGTTTGTGCTGTTGTTTCCTGTTTGTATTAATGTTCTTTTCAGTTTATGCTGGTGTTTTTTACAGTTTGTGTTGTTGCTTACACTTTGTACTAGTGTTGTTTACAGTATATACTGGTGTTATTTACAGTTTGTGCTGGTGTTATTTACAGTTTGTGCTGATGTTTACTGTTTGTGTTGGTGTTGTTTTCAGTTTGTGCTGGTGGTGTTTACAGTTTGTGCTGATGTTTACTGTTTGTGTTGGTGTTGTTTTCAGTTTGTGCTGGTGTTGTTTACTGTTTGTGCTGTTGTTTACTGTTTGTGTTGGTGTTGTTTTCAGTCTATGCTGCTCCTGTTTACAGTTTGTGCTGTTGCTTAAACTTTGTTCTAGTGTTGTTTACAGTTTATGCTGGTGTTGTTTACAGTTTATGCTGTTGTTTACTCTTTGTGTTGGTGTTGTTTTCAGTTTGTGCTTGTGGTGTTTACAGTTTGTGCTGTTGTTTACTGTTTGTGTTGGTATTGTTTTCAGTTTGTGCTGGTGTTGTTTACTGTTTGTGCAGTTTACTGTTTGTGTTGTTTTCAGTTTGTGCTGGTGTTGTTTACCATTTGTGCTGTTGTTTACTATTTGTGTTGGTGTTGTTTTCCATTTGTGCTGGTGTTATTTACAGTTTGTTTTGGTGTTGTTTAATGTATGTGTTATTGGTGTAGTTTACAGTTTGTGCTGGTGTAGTTTACAGTATATGCTGGTGTTCACTGTTTGTGCTGGTGTTGTTTATAGTTTGTGTTGCTGTTGTTTACAGTTGAACAAGGGATGTTTCATCAACACAGTGTGCTATGAGAAAGCCACTAAGAACCCGTCTGACGAGTGTCAAGTGTGTGACCCAGCCAAGAACAGGGACAAATGGACCCAGAGCCAAGGTACTTTAAATCAGAATACAAGATAACATTATCTTCAGGTTCTATCTGTTACAATGTTGTTTTACATGACAAGTTGTCATTTGGTCTTGAAGCATTGGTAGGATGTCCCAATGCAACATGCAGGTTTTATTCACGGGTTCTGACCCAAAATTCCTAAAGCCAGACAGACATCTTGCATTCTAGTGACGCCCTCTTACGGACAGTTTTGTAACAATGAAACACGTAAACATTAACATCATTGTGGAGTGGGCAAATGGCTTGTGGCCACATCCTGTGACTGATGGTGCCCTTCCAGTACTTGTCTTGTTCAATTCCGCCACATCTTGTGGGTCTTCCTCTAGATCATTTCTTTTCATACAGATTCCTGTTACACAATGTCTAACAATTACTTTGTATTCTATGGATGTGCCCAGCCCAGGTCCACTTCCGTATTGTCACTTGTTCAGTCACTTCTATGGCTTTAGAATTTTTTCTTATCCAGATATCTAATGTTCTGTCCCGGCATTCTACTTCTTTCCATGTTTGTTTGTGCAGCTGTTAGCTTGTCATTTACCAGGTTCATTAATGTCCATGTTTCTGCAGCATATGTCATTGCTGGAAGTACACATGTATTGTATACTCTTCAAGCAAGTTCCAAAGTTATCCTTGAAGACATCGCGATGCTTGGTGAATGCTGTCCTGCCTGTTGTAGTACTTGTTTGAAACTTGTTGACTTCATTTTAGTCTCTGGTGCTGTATCGCTATCCTAGGTTGACGTAGCTTTTAATATTCTCTGTCTGAGTGTCGCAGACATGGGGTCAAATACATTGAAATGTATTTAAATACAAATACTCTTGAGGGATTCAAATACAAATACTTTTAAATACAAATGTATTTAAATACAAATACATTGGAAAGTATTTCAAATACTTTTTCAAATATTTTAAAAATACTTTTCATTTTCAGGATGTATTACTATGTAGGTAAATGAAAAGCAACTCATATAGTGAGACATCTAGTTTATTGGCATAATTAGTATTTTGCTCATGAAAAAGTATTTGAAAATATTTGGGGGAAAATACTTTAGGAAGTATTTAAATATAAATACTTTGAAAAAGTATTTAAATACTTTCAAATATAAATGTATTTGAGCCCATGTCTGGAGTGTGTTTTTGTACTATTATGTTGACATATAAGTGATCTATATATAGATATATATATATATATATATATATAGTGTCCAATAAACAGTGGTGTTACAGAGGGTGACTGCAAGAGTGGGGTATTGAGTGTTGTGTGTTGTTACAGAGGGTGACTACAAGAGTGGTGTATTGAGTGTTGTGTGTTGTTACAGAGGGTGAATACAAGAGTGGTGTATGAGTGATGTATGATTTTACAGAGGGTGACTACAAGAGTGGTGTATGAGTGCTGTGTGATGTTACAGAGGGTGACTACAAGAGTGGGGTATTGAGTGTTGTGTGTTGTTACAGAGGGTGACTATAAGAGTGGTGTATGAGTGCTGTGTGATGTTACAGAGGGTGAATACAAGAGTGGTGTATGAGTGATGTATGATTTTACAGAGGGTGACTACAAGAGTGATGTATGAGTGATGTATGAAGTTACAGAGGGTGATGACAAGAGTGGTGTATGAGTGCTGTGTGATGTTACAGAGGGTGCATACAAGAGTGGTGTATGAGTGCTGTATGATGTTACAGAGGGTGACTACAAGAGTGGTGTATGAGTGCTGTATGATGTTACAGAGGGTGACTACAAGAGTGGTGTATGAGTGCTTGTGATGTTACAGAGGGTGACTACAAGAGTGGTGTATGAGTGCTGTATGATGTTACAGAGGGTGACTACAAGAGTGGTGTATGAGTGCTGTATGATGTTACAGGGTGACTCAAGAGTGGTGTATGAGTGTCTGTATGATGTTACAGAGGTGACTACAAGAGTGGTGTATGAGTGTTGTATGATGTTACAGAGAGTGACTAACAAGAGTGGTGTATGAGTGTTGTATGATGTTACAGAGAGTGACTACAAGAGTGGTGTATGAGTGTTGTATGATGTTACAGAGGGTGACTACAAGAGTGGTGTATGAGTGCTGTATGATGTTACAGAGGGTGACTGCAAGAGTGGTGTATTGAGTGCTCTGTGATGTTACAGAGGGTGACTACAAGAGTGGTGTATTGAGTGCTCTGTGATGTTACAGAGGGTGACTACAAGAGTGGTGTATTGAGTGCTCTGTGATGTTACAGAGGGTGACTACAAGAGTGGTGTATGAGTGCTGTATGATGTTACAGAGGGTGACTGCAAGAGTGGTGTATTGAGTGCTCTGTGATGTTACAGAGGGTGACTACAAGAGTGGTGTATTGAGTGCTCTGTGATGTTACAGAGGGTGACTACAAGAGTGGTGTATGAGTGCTGTATGATGTTACAGAGGGTGACTGCAAGAGTGGTGTATCAGTGCTGTATGATGTTACAGAGGGTGACTGCAAGAGTGGTGTATTGAGTGCTCTGTGATGTTACAGAGGGTGACTACAAGAGTGGTGTATTGAGTGCTCTGTGATGTTACAGAGGGTGACTACAAGAGTGGTGTATGAGTGCTGTATGGTGTTACAGAGGGTGACTGCAAGAGTGGTGTATTGAGTGCTCTGTGATGTTACAGAGGGTGACTACAAGAGTGGTGTATGAGTGCTGTATGATGTTACAGAGGGTGACTGCAAGAGTGGTGTATTGAGTGCTCTGTGATGTTACAGAGAGTGACTACAAGAGTGGTGTATGAGTGTTGTATGATGTTACAAAGGGTGACCTCAATAGTGGTGTATGAGTGCTGTATGATGTTACAGAGGGTGACTGCAAGAGTGAGCCAACGGGGCCACACACAGGACCCATCACGCTGGGCCTCATCCTGGGTTGTGTGGCTGGCCTCCTGGTCATCATCCTGGCCTGCATCCTGTGTGGCAGTCACGTTAAAAAAATGTAAGTTTTACCTCTCTACATGGCCATGCTTCATCTATGGGACATTTTCAGTAGCACTCAAATCGGTTGCCTTCCTTAACAGAGTGATATTTTATTCCAAAGAGTGTTGACTGTTAGAACACACCACAGTACACTACGTAAATCTGTCATAGAAATAGTGTCCTCGGTGATATGGCAGTAGCTGGTTTTCTGAGTAACCGAGGCGAAGATTCTTGGCATTACCATCACCAGCAACCTGACATGGTACGTACATATTGATGAAATAACATGACAAGCAGACAAGAGGCTGTTTCTACTGCTACAACTCAAACGATCAGGCATTCCCGTTGAAGACCTTCTAATTGTATATATAATGGCTGTCCGGCATACTCTGAAATACGCATGTCCAGCATGGTCGACCTCACTCACATTGGGTCTCCAAAGTGATATGGAGCAAGTACAAAGACGTGCTATGAACATCATATACCCGAACACTCCCTGTATCGAAGCATTAGCGAATGCACAGCTGACTTCTCTGAAAGAGAGACGTGCACACAAATCAAACAGCCACAGCACAAACTGCATAAACTACTACCAAAAGCAAGGACTACAACACATAATACACGATGTTGTACTCTATATTCTTTATCCAGCGTAAAAATCAACAGGACCAAGAACTGTTTCATTAACTGGTGTCTGTGCAATCAAAAGAACTCACAGTTACTCTTAACAAATGTATGTGCATGCTGATATGGATATGTGTAAAATATTGTAATGCCTTAAATTATTTTTAGATCTATTTATTTTGTTTTAAACTATTTATTATTTTTAATAAGTTTAGTCAAATAACCACAGAAAATATGTTTTAATATCTTAAATTATTTAAATTAGTTGTATACACTGTAGATACATATTGTATATTTTCTATATTATAATTTTTATTTATGCGACTGTCTTAAATTATAATAGTATATTATTTCAATATATTTTAAACAAATATACTATGCATGTTTTATCTACCATTTCAATCTCTATGATTGCCCAGATTGAAATTAAACTATTATTACTACTCTGTAAACATCTCCATCGTGTTCTCTTCGGCAGACAACGCAGAAAGGCCATGGAGCGACGGCAGCAGCTAGAAGAGGCACTGCGCAGTGTATCATTGGTAGAAGCTGGTCAGGGGTCAACACTCAGTGGAACCATAGTGGCCCCCGGCATCAACTTTGACGACCTATTCGAGACAAATACCCTTCGTTCGACCCCGGCAGCATTTGTCAAAAACAGGGGCATTCGCTCAATGAGTCAATTCGGTCATGATTTCAAGTTCTAATTGCCATCATTTATCAACAGTTTCAATGCAATCAGTTATCAACAGCTAGAGAAATATCCCGAATTGTTGTTGATATGTGTTACATGCGATTAATGCCATAACAGAACATGCTAGTGGAATTGTGGAGTGGAACAGTAACATGGCAATAGTGTAGTGGAACAGTAAAAATGTTCAGGATAAGAGAGTTGCATGACATTTTGCTTCAAATATATATTAATATTAATGTCTGTGTTATTTAGGACCAGTTAGATAGTTACTTTTCACAAGCAAGGCAAAAGTTAAATATGCCTGTATTATATAATCAACAATGACAATGCTCTCATATCATTTGTTCATATTTAATCAGATTTTTTATAAACCAGGCTACCAAGAACTTTCAGAATGAAGACATTTGCATGTTTAATAATATGTGTTTTCTGTGTGTAAGATATTAACAATTCAGTCAGGATTACTTTGCGTATCTTGCAGTAATATTGAGTATCATCAAGTGAGAATAACTGAGATATTCTGTGTCGACTTGATTTTCACTGCTTAGTGAGTTTTAAATATTACATAACGAGAATGTGATACAATGTTTAGTTGAAAATGTTCTTTTTTGGTTAACTTTATCTTTCAGTGTCATTTACAGTGCATCTCTATTAATGATACACACTTTAGATAGTTTCAACCTTTATGTTTATAACACAAACCCTAACGATTGTGCACATTGTTAATATTTTGTATACCACATTATAATGTATCTTGTTATCCAGGAAACTAGTAATAAATGTATTAATAAAAAAGTGTGTTTTTGTTTTTTTAATGTAGAAACATTACTTTTTGAAGGCAAGAAGTTGTTTAAACCATGAATTGATTAATTAAAACCCACCAGATCGCAGACATGCCACAGCTGTACATAGTTAAGGCAACCCATTTTTCCTTTGTTGAAATAAGTATGTGTAACATTAAATTGTGTACATATCCATACATTAAAACCCAAAATATACCCACATAAAACATAATCTACTCCTTTTGATCAGAAATCTTTGTAGCATAAAATTATGTGTGCTTTGTTCGCCATTTTTATTGTGTTGATAATTGTGTGACTAAAAGAAGAAAATACATATTGTTAATTTTGTTTTGTTAATGAAAGGTTCAACGAACACATTTCTTCCTGGTTGTATAAGACTCGTTGTGTGGCGACTGCGGGCCACAGAATGACAGATGTTACTGCTCCATTTCAGCGTGTTGGATGGTCCGGTGTATGGGGGTTGGGTGTATGATTGGTGGGTGTCGGACGGAAAACAATACAAGGCTGATGAAGCCATCGCGAGAGTCAAACGTTTCGTCGAACCAGCGCAGAATTAGGACAGCTGTACAAACACATTAATATGGATCTTTCTGAATCCGGACGTTCTATAGTATGTTGTAGTTGCTATTGATTATTATTATTTTTTTAAACAGGCGAACACCAGCGAGCTGATATCTTTCCTGCGTGCCCGCGGAAGTGGCCGAATTTACAACAGACACATTTCGTTTGTCAGATGACAACTGCTTTGTGGCAGCTTTTTGGTGATTTGACTGATTCGGCATCACTGAGTTGCTGACTGAAACGCAATTTGAAAACACGATGTGCCTAATAAATCATTGGCAAACTCCGAAGTAACTTATGCCAGATTTTGTTTTAGTGTCCGTATCATATCTTTATTACATTAATTTTGTATGTTTACGGGCAATAATTATGGTATCACATTCAGTTCTACAACCACCTTCAATACACTTTTAATCTCTAATGTACTTTTTAATCGCTGACGTATTTATATTCGTTACTGTGCTAATTTACATGTCGCTTACTAACATTTTAATACATGTCAGACACAGACAACATAAAAGTCGCATTTATTAACATTTTATTTATAGGGAATTGTTTTTTTTTTAAATCAGGGCTATTGGGCGGTGAATTCTGGTTGGGCATCCGTTTACGGGAATGGTCATTTGGGAAGATTCGTGTAAAGCAATTACCGAACTCTTATAGAGCATAGACCGGTAATTAACGACCAGTATTCCGTATTCAAGATATATGTTCGTTTTAAGCAATTTACACGGATTGCTTCCTGTGGGATGCATTGCTTTTGAGCATTCACCAGACTACAGATTCTACGTGTATTTCTCGCGGAAAAATTGCCTCCCATAGATCATATTGCATTCTCTCATTTCAGCGGCCCCTTCGACAAAGATCTCTCGTGATTTGCGGTTAGATTTTTGTTGCATTAAGTGTGATAATAAAAATAATCCGTCTAGATCAGTCACCCTACTAAATTAACCGGCAGCTAGCGTTTATGTTACCAAAAGTCAATGTACTGTCTTTAATAAACGAGCCGTCCAAGGTTGGGTCTCGCCACGTACAGGTCGACCCCGCCATGTGGGATGTCATTATGCAGCATGTGGGAGACGATGCAATGCAAGTGGTTGGAGTGTAGTACTTCTTTGTTGTGTTGGAATATGTGTATTGTGCATATAAATACAGATTGTTCGTTCAGTTGGTCACTCGAAAAAACCTGTAAGACTTATACTATTGTTATTGTTTTACATATATCATCTTGCGATTGTGGATTATTACATTATCGATAAATTCTATATAGATTACTTACACTATGCGTTAGAATTATGTTATGCAGTATTCTCGATTTGTGTGTATTTACCCCCTAAATACACCACCCACCAGAAAATGTTGCGACATTTACAAATAATAGAAGTATGAATGTTTTGCCGAAATTTCAATTAAATTGCTCTGTTGGACGTAGCATTGTTGGAGAAGAAAACTGTTTTGACATATCATATTTATTGAATTATTAAAAAGATTATTGGGTTTTAATCGATGCACATATCATATTTTCATGGAGAAATATCTAGAAGATAATAATAACATTAAAGTGAACATAACAATTGTTTTTCATCACGAATTTTCCGTATGCATGTTGCGAATTTCTTAACCGCAGAATTAATAAATAATTTCATATCGCAATGTTGTGCTATATTTACGCAATATTTCATATATAATATCTTATGTGCTTATGCAAAATTATTTCTTTGAGAAAATGGACCCAGCGATGTAGCGTTTTCCCAGCATGCAAGAGTGACGCCACAGTTAAACGGGTCAGAGGTCAGTCGTTCTGTTTCTTCAGAATCTACCGCAAGCGTTTTTGCTTTCCGAGCTTCACTGCGAATCTTCACAGCCTTACGATGTTGCGTTGCCTTAGCTTTTTGCTGGTCGCGTCAACTGTGCTATGCGCTCCGATCGGAGGTAGACCTGCGTTTGCTCTCTTCTTGATTGTGATATTTTTAACGATTCTATTATGTTCACGATTGCTAGTCGTACGATTGAATCATTAACTTTTTTTTTTTTATGTTTTTATTCAAAATATTATGTAATACCTAATGTTCCGTTACACTAGATGATTAGGGGTATTTGTTACCAGCAACCATGTCGTTGCAACATCCGGATTCTCAAAATAACCTATTATTGTGTCGTCGAATTTAATCCCTATTTCATACTCTAAAGTGCTGTTGGTGCAATTATGAACACTGAACATTGAACCAATTTACAATATAAAAGTCCGACGTATCCCATCTAGAGCTATTCATACCAAGCAAACCCCCTATTTCTATTACCCTCGGCCATATTGTTGGTGTCACTTATTGCCCCACCGCGCACTTAGCAAACACCGGCGCGATTTGGTATTGTGACGTCACACGGGAACGTTGCTCGTTTAACGCGTCAGGTGGCGCGTGATCGAAAAAGAGACTGAGACAGCGCGCAGCCGGAACCACCCGCCAAACCGGAAACAAGTTGCGTGACTGCAGCGGCTCGATGCGACAGCTTAGTGCAATTGCGCCGGAAGTTATGCAAACACGTTTATTTAACCAACTTCCTGCTCTTATTGACTTTGACAGTTGTATGTCAGCATACGTTTCATCCGCATGTCGCCTACCATTGATGCCCGACTCTGGAATATGGTTCCTGTTCGTGTTATATCGTTGTTGAAACTAGTAGACAAATCCGCCGTCATTTAAAACGTATCTAATTAAACGTGCCTATCCGTCAAAACTAACTGACCTATCAATCTGTTGACAACTTAAATATCCCGTATCTATTCTGAGATTGACCATCGGCTGATGCGTCTCTGGGATTTTACAAAGGGATCGGTGCAGTTGAAGTTTCCTTATTATGTGACGCGGCACGTCTAAACCACGTGCGCTCGTATTATATATACATAGAGGCAGAGAGAAAATAATTCACAAAGACGCGAGCGCACGTGGGCTAAAGCAGCCAGGCGCTGTTCGCAAGGCGCCGTTGTGCGCTAGAGCCTAATTAGTCAGCATACTCTCAAAATGTCAAAAGGTGGGTTACTAGCAGAATCAGTTAACTAAATCATTCATCTGTCCATATTTCCAGAATATATACGCCGAAATTATATCAAATGTAGTAATAGTAATAATTTAGAATGTTATGCAAGTCTCTAATTAACTTCACGGCTGATACATCTAAAACAAGAGCACTTTAGTGCATTTTTGAACGACTGTCTTCGCTTGTTTACAAGCAGGAAACCCCCATCGTGTTATACATGACTGGAAAGCCCGGAAAACTCTTACCCTAAACCCAAGAAATTGCAACAAACTGCCTTTCTTGCTAAGGAGGTCACGAAAACGGCAGCTGGTTGGCTGACTGTGTAGGAACGCGTGCGCTGTCAACTCGTGACCCCAGACTCAGTTTAACCTTGTTTAAACTGTCGCTTAGTCTCGCTTAACCGACTGTCGATCGGCTGCGGAACTACGCCGAGAAAACAGTCTGGAATCTCCCGGCTTTTGAATATTTATCCGCGTGATCTATACAATGCTGCCACCTCACACGGACTCTGGTTAATCCTGCCGTAATTTTTATTTTTATAAACAACTGCAATTTTTTTTTTTATTTTGTGTTAATATAAGTTTAATTTTGAATAGTTTTTATAATACAACATTATTTGATAAAAAGGTATCCTTATTTAATTTGTATGATATCCGCGTGGTGTAGAGCATTAGTTTCCCCAGGCAGAGTTGAGGGGCTTAAAAGTGCTGCCACCTCACGGAGCGTGGATAACCAAGGCTAAGTTTAACAGGGTTATTTCCTTCGTAATGTCTTCGAAAGTAACTTATTTGACTATCGATATGTATCGTATGCAAGGGAGTAACATTGAAGACAACAACAGAACTGCCGTAATCGCCGATTATTGTGCTTTGGTCAAGTTTGGATGATTCCGAAGAGAGTTCTGAAGACGGACAAAATGAAGTTACGTTTGGTTTGTTGACGTCTGTCGCTGTCAGTGTCAGCTACTGTGACTGTGAGCATCTGTTAGGTTGACACGTCCAAATTAATGAAGGCAGCTATACCCAATACTTGCGGAATACGCCTAATGAACTTACTGATACGTCATTACGATGTTACTACCTACGATAATAAAGAAGGACAGAATAAACAAATGATCGTTTTCTATGGCCACGGCTATGTCATAGCCTATGACTATATCAACATCCGCTAGATGGCAGCATCGCTCAAGTGTCCGCGTAACGTGTTCCAGAAATAGCGCAGAGTTTTTGCCGCCGACGCGACTGGCTGGATCACATGGTCTCGGAAAACGGCGTGTTTCTCGATATGCATAGTAATTTTGTTTACTGCTGACATTGATGTCGACCAATGAATGCCTTCAGAAGATGATCGGCGGTAAAATCTGTTACATTGCATTCGGCTGTGGATGATTAAGGTTGGTGAACTCTGCGTTGTGTTTATGTGTTTAAAATGCTAATATATATTAGCGTGTAACCTAAAATTTGTTAAGTGTAATCCACATCTATGGCATCTTAGCTTTCATATAGTATAAATATGAACTATGTATGTCAATGCAGGACGCGAGGAAAACCCCACAAACGGGTGGTATCAGGACAGTTTGGGGCGTTTTTCATGTCGTTCAGGGCTGCGGCCTGCGCTGTTCATAATTTATGCGTTCAGGCGCCATTAACATTGCGTGGCATTTGCAACGGCCAACGTACGCGCAATTGATATTGTAATCTGTGCCATCCTCACGTTATGACTATCAGTTAAATATTAGAAAGTTATTATTAAATATATGTTGCATATGTGCAAATCAGTGTTTTAAGGAAAATAAACGAAATTTCAAAACAGTTAAATTTACGGCATCAGGGCAGGTTATCGTAATTACTTGTGAGTGTAACTGCGTCTGCGACCTACTTCAATTTTAATCACTACCGGAAAACATTATTAAGCTGATCAATCCACATCTTAAACAGTTGATTTTTAGTAAATTGTGTAAACATAACTCAATATATGTATATTGTTAGTGTGTCAGTATTACTATTTTATGATAGAAAATACAGACAGTTAATATTTCCACTTTAATTACACCACCCAATACCTGTAATTCACATTTTTTTATTTTACCATTTAGTTTACAGTGATGTGGACTATCTATTTTGTTGGTTATTAATAATATTTACCATTTTGTGTAGTATTTTATGTTAAATATTTTCGTTATTTGAATTTCATATAGACACTCAGGAAGTGTGGTCGTGAAGAATACGGATAAGTTACGATATCAAAGATTAAGTTATATATAGTTAAGTTTAATGTTACATTTGTTAGTTAAAACCCATTTCCTGTTCAATTGTGTTTTTTTCTCATAGAGTTAAGTGCTGTAATTTGTCATTTAATATTCTGTAGTGTTGTATGCAGTATTGATTGTAATGTATTGAATTGTAGGCATTGCTCCTGACATGGGTCGACTCATCAGCAACTTGGACAATTCCCCATGGACTATCATAGAGAAATTGTGAACTTCAATACATATCACATTACCTATAGTGAAACCTGTGTGAATGTCAGTGATGGCAATGCTCACATGGGTCAACTTCTTAAGAACTGACAACACTCTTTGATCTCGAGAGAAGTGTCTGGCATCGCAGTCGCTTCATATTCATCGCTCAACTCGAATTTATATGCAATAACAGTGTATACACTTGAAGACCATTGCAGTATGATCTTGGGAATTGTACATACTGCTACTACAATGTTTTCATTCTTCAATAACTGGCAGAACTGTGACATCAGCAGAAATCGATGGCTTGGCTATTGATGCATAGTCTACACCTGTTGCACAACTGGAATTTATGTGCAGTGAAATGTACTCATCAATAAAAAGTTAATGCAAATGCAGTGGACCAAATATAGAAAAACATGGGAATGTAGACCAACTGTGAAAGTCACGTGAAGGTCACAAAATAAATCACATGTCAAAGGATTTATCAAGATTCATGGTGAATTTATGAATTAATTATGCATTAAATTCCAGTATGTAGGTCAGAAGTGAAATATAGGTCATATAATTAGGTCAAGCTCTAATAACCGTTTAAAGTGTCCATAAAGTTGCTATATTGACAGTTTTTATATTTAAATGGCTCGTTTCCTAAACAATTTCACCTAAATTATACCATTAATAGGAATTAATGCTATACTGTGGGTCAAATCTAGGTCAACTTTAAAGGTCAAATCAAGGTCACCAAAACATTGCATTTCCTAAAGGGTTGACCCATTTTTGGTTTCACATGCGTAAGTTAAATGGTTCCAATGTTATTACTGGTTTCCAACCTATTTTATGCAGTCATTATGCAGCCTGTGCACAAGAAATATACCAAAATCCTATAGAAAAAAATGCAGCAATTTTAAGATTAAAAAAATTGAATTTCTCCGTAAATATTGAAGATTTCAAAAAAGTGTTATTAACTACATATTAGTATCTATTATGATAATATTCTAATTTTTGGTTGATATACCTGCGGCTATGTCTTATTGAGAATTGACTCGGTCTCAGTCTTGGCCACGTGCGCTCGCGTCTTGTGTGTGTGTGTGTGTGTGTGTGTGTGTGTGTGTGTGTGTGTGATATACACACAATTTAAATAAATTGTTTTAAATGATAGTATTAAAGTTACTTATTTAAAATAAATTTAAACAAATCAGTTGATTAATTAAAAGTAGTAAATAAATACATTAAATAGAAAAAGAAATAGTAAAACCACTGCACATCATCTGAGCCTCAGGTTGACTCAAACTGAGTCTCACCCAGTGACATCCTCATACTGACGATAGTGCAGCGAACAGAATACAGACACTTGTGCATTATTATAATTGAAAAGGGAACAAAAGAAAACTCATGCTAATTCAAGGGCTCTGTTATTTTCATATCAAAAATTTCATTAAGATTATACATGAGTGGTTGCTATGTACTTGTGCTGGAGAAGGTCCGTTTATCAAATCGATTTCTTTACAGCTTATTTTCTCGGAAGTGATATTCCACAAATGCATGCCCTTCAAATGGAATATGTTCACCCACGAGTAAGATATAATGTCCATCTTGCCGCGTCATTTTAAAGCTATGAATCTCATCTATTTAAATCAATAATTATACAGAAATGTCAACTTGACTCGAAAAGCCTGGTTTTGTCATGCCGCGTCACATATTATTCAGCAAAATACCTGGCAATCAGTTCAACATAATTGTATGTATATAAGCATCAAAAAGACGACATTGTGAATTACTTGGTAAATAACGAAAATGTGTTTTACAGAATCGTTGCGCCGTGAGCCTCCGACGGCCACACCGAGAGACGAGCCAGACGTGGTCTACCCGGCGACGGGAGATCAGCTGGCTCCTGATGTCCAGAAGACTGACGTCGACACGTTCGACGATCCGCTATTAGGTCTACCGAGGTCGGTCGCCGAGATCGCCCGGGACCCTTCGTCCAACACCCGAGACCGTGCGTCAGACGAGAGTCGACGGCACATCCGAGATCGTCCGTCTTACGCAAGTCGACCAGACAACCGAGACCGTCCGTCTGACGTGAGTCGACCAGACAACCGAGACCGTCCGTCTGACGAGAGTCGACCAGACAACCGAGACCATCCGTCAGACGAGAGTCGACCAGACAACCGAGACCATCCGTCAGACGAGAGTCGACCAGACAACCGAGACCATCCGTCTGACGAGAGTCAACCAGACAACCGAGACCATCCGTCTGACGAGAGTCAACCAGACAACCGAGACCGTCTGTCAGACGAGAGTCGACCAGACAACCGAGACCATCCGTCTGACGAGAGTCGACCAGACAACCGAGACCGTCCGTCCGACGAGAGTCGACCGAAACCCCGCTCTTTGCTTTGGCCGGGCTTCTCCGGTGTCGCTCTCTTTCTAGTTCTTCTCCCTGCGTCTTGTATCATTACTGTAATCGTGGTCAACATACGCTCCCAGCCGCCGTCGTCCCCTGGGCCTCCTCGTGCGCCGAGGAACAGGGCTAGAGACCACCGCCGTGCCGTTCTCCGCTATACTCGCTATCTGGGCCGAAGTCTTGAACTCTATCCGAAGCGGCGAGTGGAAGAGACTCTTACACTCTGGAATCCGCGGACCCGTAAACCCGAGGACCTGGTGATGTGGTACATCGAAGACATGCCTGTTTGCCCTCATCACCGGAGCGACCAGCTTGTCACGCGATGGTTGGAGTCAATGGAAGAACTGCCAGTCGGCCCAGACCCCCCTAAGACCGCCAGTTCCGTCGTGTTTACCAGCCGTCACGTAGGGGGATGTTCTTAGGGTGATGTTCATTTTTAATGAAGTACAACATTACTGTAATTAAGTGATTACTATTTTACCTCATTCCCATATATGGCGACACCGGAGTCCCGGCCAGTTGTGACGGACAGGCGACAGTCGACTACCACCATCGACCACAACCGGACCAGTGGTCTTCGGGGAGAAGCACCCCACGCATGTGCACGTTCACCGAGGAGAACTGGTGGCGCCATCATATGACAGTACGGCGTACCATCGAGTCGGGTGTCACGTGGTTTGAGACTTCCGCCCTTCCACCATCTTGTGCGGAAGTCCGGTGCAACACACCCACGCTAGATGTGATGCATTATGGGAAGACTATGATTATTTATTTTAATAAAGATGTGCTATAAATATAAACTGGTTCGCGCATGTTCATGTATTCGTCACACAATTATGTCATTCAAATGGCAAAGTTCTGTAGTTTGAATAGTGGGACACGTTTTGGTAAATCACAACTGAAATAGTATAATATATATCGGCCACTACAGGCAAAGGAACATATATAACCTTTCAGCAAAGTAATTTTTAGCAAATCAACACGAGGCAAACAGATATTGAGGCATGTTTTGATAACAAGTGCACATAATGTGACTGCAGTGCGCCATAATCCGTCACAGTGATTCAAACAAACGTAATATTCTAATGTACTGCATGAAATCTTAAACTCTTCACAATAATCATCACATGAGAGTCACAGAACAACCCGATTAATTATTTTACATTTATCGCAGATGTTTGATCATGTGTCACCCGGATAGTTTATATGACACCAAGGAAAAAGGTAAGTGCGAAAATGCAGTCGTGCGAGCGAGAGTCGATAACCCAGGCGCCGTGAGATGGCGGCACCTTGGCCCCTCACAACGGCCTGGGAAAGTAATACAATGTTACCGCTAGGGCGGCTTTATGCTACACTTGAGTACACTCGATGGTTGGCTCTTAGGCCAGCTATAAAATAATAAATTAAATAGATACCTTTTCGTTTACAACACTACACTATATAATTTATTCAACATTAAATATTTTTCGAAGCAAGTCACAAAATAAAAATAAATTACAATTATTGTTCGCTGTTAATTTGTCTATCATATCACCTGCTTTGTTATTAGATGGCACGTCTAATTTTTCAACTTCTACTTTTTTTTGGTTATAGATATGTTGTAATTTAATTTCATTATCATAAACATATACTATATAACATTAATAATTGTTATACAGACTTGTGAATTAATCTAACCAGAATTTCTTCTTGGTCGCGTCACGAAACCGAACGAGCAAGAGTGAATTAAGCAAGACTATCTTTCCGGACTGCCTTTTGGCGCTACTACGGAGAAAGCACATTTGTCAAAACTGAGTTTAGTCTTAGAACAAAATTTTGTTGCGGAGCGAATGATCTACGTGTCTTGGGGTATCAATTTACTAAATAAAATGGCTGTTATGTAAAGAGGTTCGGTATGTAATAGTAGCTAATTTGAATTTTACGCGATATACACCGGAAGCGAGAAGTTAGTAATGGTGAGAAACGAGGGGAGAGATGTTGAGATTTTGTGTTAGGAATATTCCAGTGACGAGTCGTTACGAATGCGCTCCTGACGCTTGCTTTATGGCAGACATTATCCAGTTTTTAATGGGTCGTATGATGACAAACATATTAGATACACGTAATCGCAGACAAACCGCCGTCGGAGAGTCGCAACATTACATATGTGCCGGTAGAACCGTCTGTGTGACACACGTGTATGAGACGCATTTTGTTTCATTCGAGAAGTGACAGAGACACATATCCAATCAAAAGCTTTCTAGAAGTCATGGGAATGTTCCAGAAATAGAGAAAATTACAGCAAACATTGCTTTAAATGTAGAGTTTGTGAAAAAGCGTAGACCTCTGGTTAAACAGATAGATAACAGCAGGATAAACTAAGTTCACCAGGTAGTTGAACACTTCCAAGTCCATTCTGGGGAGTTCACGCCGGTCACGCTGAACTCTAGCACAAGGTTGTTGAAAGCACCTTGCTCGTCGTATTTTACAACCGGTTTGAACGACGATGCTCTCTTCTCTGCCAACGACGTCGTATGATTAGGTAAGTGCAGCTTAGTACCATAGCTTGCCATTGGTTTGCAGACAACCCAGTCTTTTTAATAGTTCCTCAGGATTCCGCCAGGCAGTGACGGTAGTTCCAGCCTCTACCAAAAGGAGTGCATGTATCAGCCTGCTAGTCGCGTCTATATCTACATAGTCGCCCCTGGGAAGAGTCGTAAACGTTGTGGCATGACGCATTTTCACCAAAAAAAGACAAGTGTAACCATGTATGAGCAAAGAACTACTAGAACACCAACAATTTATTATTTAGTGGACCTTTCGAGCTTCTGTAATCACTGAGCTTTGACTCTTGTTCGACATTGGTAGAAAGTAAACTATGATTATGGAATCACCAGTCAATGCTGGCTTTGCAGATCGGAGACGCGCTAAAATTGGTGCTTGCTTATTAGGACAAATGCGCTTAATAGACTGACAGAGCCTTGCATTTGTGGTCGCGTGTTTGGCCATGCGTGACTGAGCGAGCGCACGGCAAAGACGCCACTCTGGTGCTTTATTTGTACCAGAAAAACGATGTTCTTCAATGATTATTATCCACACCATGTAGCTGTAATAACATACATTGTTGCTAATTTGATTTTATATTCTATTTGTGACTGTGTCGTCTTAACAGCAGATCGTGTCTCCATGTTACTTATTCGTCCTTCCGGTTGCACTGTTGGTCGACGTCGGTGCGGAGATCAAGACTCTCGACCGGTACTGGGGGGGTGTCAAAGGTTGGCTAATTCCTTGCCGAGTAATATTCTACAAAACGATATATGATAAGAGAGCGAGGGAGTGAGAGAAGTAGGGAGGAAGACAGGGAGTTAGGTAGGGAGGGAGGTAGGGAGGAAATGGAGGGAGGTAGGAATTTATAGGGAGGGAGGGATATAGGGAGGAAGGAAATGGAGGGAGGGAGGGAGGGAGGGAGGGGAGGAGGGAAAGAGGGAATGAGGTACAGTGGGAGGGACGAGGGAAGGAGGCAGGCAGGCGAGGAGCAAGGAAGCAGGGAAACAGGGCAGACGGAAGGGAGAAAGGTAGGGAGGGAGGGAGAGAAGGAGCGGGGAAGGAGGATGTGTGTGTTAGTGTGTTAGTGAGTGAGTGAGTGAGTGAGTGAGTGAGTGAGTGAGGTAGGGAGTGAGTGTGTGTGTGTGTGTGTGTGTGTGTGTGTGTGTGTGTGTGTGTGTGTGTGTGTGTGTGTGTGTGTGTGTGTGTGTGTGTGTGTTTGTGAGAGAGAGAGAGAGGGGGGGAGGAAGGCAGACAGAGGGGGAGGAAGGGAGGGAAATAGGAAAGGAATGGAGGGCTGGAGAGAAGGAGGCAGGGAGGAATGGACGGAGGGAGGGACGGAGGACGGAGGGACGGAGGGACGGAAGGAGGGATGGCGGGAGGAATACTGGAGGGAGGTAGGGAGAGAGGGAGGGAGGGAGAGAGGGAGGAAAGTAGGAAAAGATGACGAGGCAGTAGGAGGGGAGGAAAGAACGGAGGGAGGGAGGGATGGAGAGAGTGAGGCAGGAACGGAGGGACAGAGAAAGGGAGGGAGGGAGGGAGGGTGTCTCCATGTTACTTATTCGTCCTTCCGGTGTCACTGTTGGTTGACGTCGGTGCGGAGATCAAGACTCTCGACCGGTACTGGGTGTGTGAAAAGTTGGCTAATTCCTTGCCGAGTAATATTCTACAAAACGATATACGATAAGAGAGCGAGGGAGTGAGAGAAGTAGGGAGGAAGACAGGGAGTTAGGTAGGCAGGGAGGTAGGGAGGAAATGGAGGAAGGTAGGAATTTATAGGGAGGTAGGGATATAGGGAGGAAGGAAATGGAGGGAGGGAGGGAGGGAGGGAGGGAGGGGAGGAGGGAAAGAGGGAACGAGGTACAGTGGGAGGGACGAGGGAAGGAGGGAGGCAGGCGAGGAGCAAGGAAGCAGGGAGATAGGGCAGAAGGAAGGGAGAAAGGTAGGAAGGGAGGGAGGGAGGGAGGGAGGGGGAGAGAGGGAATGAGGTACAGTGGGAGGAACGAGGGAAGGAGGGAGGCAGGCGAGTAGCAGAGAAGCAGGGAAACAGGGCAGAAAAAAGGGAGAAAGGTAGGTAGGTAGGGAGGGAGGGAGGGTGGGAGGGGGAAGGAGGATGTGTGTGTTAGTGAGTGAGTGTGTAAGTGAGTTTGTGTGTGTGTGTGTGTGTGTGTGTGTGTGTGTGTGTGTGTGTGTGTGTGTGTGTGTGTGTGTGTGTGTGTGTGTGTGTGTGTGTGTGTGTGTGAGGGTGAGGAAGGGAGGGAAAGAGGAAGGGAGGGCTGGAGATAAGGAGGCAGAGAGGAAGGGACGGAGGGAGGGAGGGAGAGAGAAACAGACAGACAGACAGACAGACAGACAGACAGACAGACAGACAGACAGACAGACAGACAGACAGACAGACAGACAGACAGACAGACAGACAGACAGACAGACAGACAGACAGACAGACAGACAGACAGACAGACAGACAGACAGGCAGGCAGGCAGGCAGGCAGGCAGGCAGGCAGGCAGGCAGGCAGGCAGGCAGGCAGGCAGGCAGGCAGACAGACTGACAGAGAGGGAGAGGGCAACTGATATATGAAAATAAAATGTGGAGGTTTTTAATAACATGTTATCCGACCACCCACATATAGCCTACAGTTAAACGTTAGCTGTTTGCTGGGTATATGTCCACTAATGGGTAATATAGCAGCTAGAGACGTCCAGCAGTGTTAATGATTTCTACAGAGCTTACACTGCATGGTTAATAATAATAATAATAATAATAATAATAACTTCTTATGCGCCAATATCCTCGAAGATCAAGCTCAGTGGCGCGACAAAACCAAGGGGTTAAGCAATTGCGTAAACGTAGAACAGTGCGTGAGTCGTTGATGGATGGACGAAGGTTCTAGGAAGCTAAGGAGGATAGGCAGCATTAAAGAGATATGTTTTTAGACGTCGGCGGAAGGAAACTATATTACCTTCCGACTTGACACTGACGGGAAGCGAATTCCACAGAGTTGGTGCAGCAACCGAGAAAGCTCGGGTCCCAGCTTTCGTCTTAACCCGAGGGATGTAAAGTGGGTTACTACTGGTTGAGCGTAACTCTCTGGAATTCCTTGCTGGAGTTAGCATTGAGTTTAGATATGTTGGTTGTTTAGATGCGAGTGCTTGATAGGATATTGTGCAAATCTTGAAAATAATGCGATAATTCACAGTGCAATGATTTTAGAAGCGGCACCGAGCTAGAAAAACGAGGAGAACGCGTAACTACCCTTGCCAAGCAGTTCTGGACACGTTGAAGTCTTGCAATATCCTTGTTCGCAGTATTGTAAAGGAGGGAATTGCAGTAGTCAAGTCTGCTGCTTACTAGAGCTGTCGCGGTGGTTTTAGCAACAGAAAGTGATAACAATCTGCGAATACGACGAAGATCACGGATATGGTAGAAACAGCAACGGCATGTTTTTGATATGTGCTGTTTGAAATTGAAGCTTTCGTCAAAGTTAACTCCGAGATTTGAAACGGAGGGGGCTGGTGTTACACTCTGATTTAGGATATGTGTCGGGAAAAAGCCGTCGTTTGCATTTAACTTTAGTTTACTATTTTTCATCCAAAGGGAGACATCTTGGAGACAATCCCTGAGCTGGTTTAAGGAGCGGCAAGCATCTGGTGTAGTCAACGAAATGTAGATTTGGGTGTCATCGGCATAAAGGTGATGATCCAAGTTGTGACCTTGGATAACAGAGCTTAAAGGTGTTGTGTATAAAGTGAAAAGCAAAGGCCCCAAAACAGAACCCTGTGGGACACCACATGACGTGGGCAACATGTCTGAAAAGCAGTTACCTATTTTAATGGCTTGCTGTCTGTCAGAAAGATATGAAGTAAACCAGCTCAGGGCTGTGCCAGATATGCCGTACCATGTTGATAGACGTGTAAAGAGAATATTGTGGTTGATGGTGTCGAAAGCGGCGGATATGTCAAGCAGGGTCATGGCGGTAATTTTTCCATTGTCGATGTTGAGGTTCATGTCATTGTGTACTTTTAAAAGAGCGTTTCTGTAGAATGAAAATGTTTATATGCAGACTGCGACACATTGGATAGATCATTTTTGTAGATGTGAGATCTGAGACGATTAGCTACAACCCTTTTCAAGTATTTTTGAGATGAAACTTAGGTTGGAAATAGGTCTGTAACTGTTTAATTCTTCTTTAGGCAGAGTTGGTTTCTTAAGAACTGGATTAACATGGGCACATTTAAAATCGTTAGGGAAAAAGCCGTAGCATAAAGATGCATTTATGATATCTGTTATTGGTTTAATTAATACGTCAAGGCATGCTTTCAGTAGTATTGTGGGGATTGGATCAAGGTCACATGATTTACTTGGGGATGGCATGATTATTTTTCTCACTTCAGTAGTTGTAGCTGGTTCAAACGATGCAAGTTGAAAATTTAGTTGTGGAAAGTCTGCATAAACCGGTTGCGGAGTATGACCTGTGAAAGTTGATTGTATAACGCTAATTTTGTCTTTAAAATGACTCGAAAAAGAGTTACACAATGACTTGATTGATGCATGACTTGGTAGAGAAGGAGCAGGCCGCCTGTGTAAGATTTTATTGATGCATTCCCATAGCTGTTTTGGCGTAGCAGAGTTTGTTGATACCATGTTCTCATAATAATGCGACTTTGCTTTTGACATTTCTCGGTTGCATTGATGACATTGCCGGGTATAGCGTGATCTGTCTAAAGATGAACGAGATTTTCGCCACACACGTTCAAAATAACGACGGTGCTGTTTAGATTTGATTATTTCTGGGGTCATCCAGGGAGCTGGCGGTTTTTGCGACACAGATTTAGTTTTAATGGGTGCATGTTTGTCAAGCAATGTTATAAGTATTTGATGGTATTGTTTGTACAATTCTGATAAATGTTCTCTGGGATGTGTGACGAGGTTGGACGTGGTGATATCAGCCATAAATGCTGCAATGTTGATACTGTGAAAAGCTCTGTAAAACACATTATGTTTGGACACTGCAGGGGCTGTACGAACTTTAAGATTAGCAATTACTGTATTATGGTCCGACAGGCCATCTACAACTGTGGGTGTCTGGATGTTTTTGCAAGAGGAGCGATTTATTATGATGTCGAGCCAATGGCCATGTATGTGTGTTGGGACATTTACATGTTGTGTTGTGTCAAATGATGCTAGAATGTCATTAAATGTAGTAGTTGTTGCAGATGGTGTGTCCAAATGAAGATTAAAGTCGCCAACAATATAAAAATCTGAGTGTATGGTTACAACATTTTCCAAAAGATCCTGGAACTGTTCAAAGAAATTAGCTGGATGACCTGGAGGGCGATAAATGCAAATGAAATGACCAGAGAAACAGGAATTTGATATGTTCAGACACATTGACTCAAAGGTGGTATAGTTAGGGCTGGGCTGAAGGTTTACTTTAAACTGTTTTGAAACAAGAAAACCAACACCACCACCTCGACCAACTAGTCGTGATTTATGGTGGAAGACGTAACCGGGAGGGGAAATGTCGGCAATACATGAGGCTGTGTCATGGGGTCTGAGCCAGGTCTCAGTGACAGCAAGGATATCAATTGTTTTCGAAATTATAAGATCAGTGAGAGAGGCAGTTTTATCACGAATGGAACGAATGTTAGTGGTGGCCAGGCGAATGTTGTGCCTGACCACCGGTCCAGGATTTAGATTTACATCACCAGCTAGCAGCAGGATCAATGCCAATTTAAATGTTGGCGTGGAACGGGGGATTGGCAGAAATTTTCGGTTGAAACAGAGATTAAGGCGTGGCAGACTATATAGATATGTTAAGGATTCTTGTGTGGTTATATGTTTTGAGGGCGTTGAGATGACATCTGACCAGTGCGCCAGTTTGCTACACAAGGTAAAATCATGGCTTCTAGAAGCTGCAGAACAGCATAACAGTAAAACACTGAATAAGAACAGTGGTGACATTTGACAAAATCTGCTCAAGTTGTAAAATTAGTGTATCATAAAATAGTAAGAGCTTGAGAACAATCAGATGTTATAAAATAGTGTAAATGTCCCAATGCGCTGTATGGGTCAACAGCACTAAAACTTAATAAAATTATAAATAAATAGATGAGAGGTCCCACTGATTATAAAATTGTGTTGACCTTAAATCAGCCTACTTCTCAAATATAAACCAATATTATATATAACCAGTTGTTAAACAAAAATGATATGTATATAAAATAAAGCATTGACAAATATCACATAGACATAATCAAGTTGATACAATAATCTATTTAAAAGGCTAAATACAGACCGTTTAATTCTTCGCGCTCAGCAAGCCTGTGCGATGTAATACGACGGTTAGTGCCCGTGCAAATGAAATGTTCAGAGGTCTTCACCCCCAGGGCGATTCTGGGTATAAAGAAAAACGTATTGAAAAGGCCTGTTAGTCAACAGTTTATAAGGTTTACCCTGTCTTTGTATGGTGACTGTACTGGCGCGAAAAATTTAATCGGGCTGTATTATCGCCCACAATGTTATAAACGTACAATTTCGGCGGCGTAACTGGTATAATTTACAAGAGTGCCTCCGTATCCGTTAACAAATACAAGCATTATTTAGGTGGGTTCTTATAATTGTATTAAGCAAATTCTGTTCTTCCCAGGGAGGGTTGGACAAGGCAAGGCTTGAACAGGATGAATAGGGCCAAAGACAGGAAGAGCAGCAGGACAACATGTATTTAGTTTAGATTACTGTGTATAATTCATTTCTTAAATATGAATGATAAACAGAACTTAAGATAAAACAGCATGTGTACTGTTTTTACTACATTAATAAGGGCTATCCGAAGGGGACTCCATATATTATTCTATAATGTTACCAGGTAACGTTATAATAACGGATAGAAAACATTCAATTTTTACGTTACCGTAACGTTACGCGATAACGTTATCGTAGTTTCTAGGTAATCTTCTGTAACGTTCTGGTAACGTTAAATTGGTTGTTGTTCATATATGTCGGGTCACAGTAATCGGTATTGGAATGTTGCCGACTGTTTCTGGTAGCCTTCTTTGTTCAGGCTAACCTGGCGACATTACACTGATCATGATAAATATGTCGCGACGTCATTGTGTGAGTGTCAAATTGGTGACAAATCACCACAAGCCCCCGCGACCGGCAGTGGGTCGACTGCGCAATCGGCCACGCGGAACGATAACGAGATGTTTGAGATATAGCAACGTGAAAGTGTCCGCGTGAGAGGGCATGAAGTATCGGAGGCTTTACAGAATAGACATGTCTTTGCACATGCGCAAGGGAATTGATCGTTATCCGTACTCCAATGCAGGTTCGTAAACTTGATACTTTTCCTACGCCTATGTTTAATCAGTATATTATGCCAGCAAATTCGGTGCGGAACTTGTCTTTCTGACCACACGTATCTCAAACGTGACGCTACTTTTTGTCACATTAGCATAGTAGCTGTAGTTTTACCGGCAACTCTTTTAATGTCAAGCCCATCCACGCCTCTCCCTCTCCCTCTCCCTCTCCCTCTCCCTCTCCCTCTCC